>RJWM01007966.1:0-75405 GCA_004363535.1 Dasyprocta punctata | reverse complement strand
ACACAATCATACTAAAATAGGTTAAAATCCCTGTGCACAGAGCAGTGAAAGTAATACCTGATTTTGAAGCAGGGTGATCATATATCACTGAAGGCTACCCTTATAAATTTTGCTATCTTTACAATAGCTGTCTTTGTCATCACTTATGATGAAGATAGGCTGGTCGAGGTTGAATAGGGTTAAACTAAATAGTTCATTGGAAACAATACTGGACTTAAATCCCGTTAATGGATTATTCATTTGTCTGCCCTGCTCGGTGGTATCTTTCTGTCGCTTTTTCTGGAGCAGTGGACTTCTTTATCTCTCACTAGAATGTCCTTCAGTATTCTAAGAGACTTGTTTTAACTATAACTAGCTGAGGACAAGCCATTTGACCTCATAGCGTTTTAGTTTTTCAGGAACAATTGATCGTTTAGAAATTGTATTATAAAATTTCACTGTGGTAGTGGACTAACGATCAGTTCTTTCCTCTCCCTTCCTTCTTCCACTTCCTGTGAGTCTGATTATCTGGGAATAAAGCAGCTAGTTTGTGAGCATAAGCCCATCAATATGGGGACAAAGACTATCCCAACTCAATGTGTAGAACCAGGTCCTCCTGGCATCACTTGGGTGCCTCTTTTTGCTAGATTATATTTCTTCAGTTTCTTGTTGTATGAGACAGAAAACTCACATAGTAAAACTACTCTTAGTTTTCCATTGCTAACAGGTAGAGGTCGTTTAATGAATACTGAGTTAAACTAGTGAAAAATGACTTCAAAAATCAATAACAATGCTTAGCGTTCAGTTACTACTGTATTTTGTAACCATTGACAGTATCAACTGTTTCTACCACACACTTGAAGATTTTTATTTCTTCTAGTGAGGGAGTTTTAGTATCTCTGTGGACTTTATCGTTTTAATGCTCTTTAGAGGATAAATCTGGGCATGATATTTGTAATCTACTTTTCCTTCTATACTGATAACAGAAAGAAGGTATTTCATAAAACACAAGATACTAAATTGAAAAAACTACTCCATCGTTGACAACTAGTATCATTAATTGTGGTGGATTTTTAGACTAAAAGAGATGTTTGTTTTCTTATTCCCTAAGGTATTTAACTAACTTCATTGATTTTTTTGATACTATTTTTTCTTTTTTTCTTTAATAAAGCAATTGTAGTCATCACTGGATAAACTGAATGACAGGTATTATGGCTTTGGAGTAAAGCTTGAATCAAAATTGCATTTCAACAGTAATATTGATATAATAGGTAAATATTTATTTTTTAAGATTTGGTTGAAATAATCTAACCAATATAATTACATTTCTTAAATATCAGTGAATTGGTAAAATAAATTGAAATGAAATTTTAGTCTTCAAACACAGAACACTGTTTTCAGCAAGAATCTGGCTTGAAATTTAAAAATGTTGAAGACATTTGGTTGAAAGATGTAGCAAAAATATGTTACCTAGGTTACATGAATTTATGATCAACTGTGAAATGGATCTTTTATAAGTATATAATACACCTCCTTCCAATTAAATATGTCTCAAATCTGTTGGCAAATTTGATAAATCCTGCTTAATAATATTATTTATATTTTTATATCAAATGGAAAATTTTTTTGTTTAAGAGAAAGAAGACACAGAAAAGAAAGACAAAAAGCAGAAGAGACAAACAAACAACAGCATCAAATCCAATACAGTAACATTATGGGTTTACAAAACAAGATGATAGGAATTTGACAGTGGTTGCAATATTGCATATCCTTACCTTCAAAAGGGTTGTTTAGATAAAGAGATATAGACATGTAAAATTGATCTAATCATATGAGTATTAACTGTTCTTTTTCAATAACTAATATATTAGTAGTATAGTCATATTAGCTGTCTTATTTATACATATATACAAATTTATGTCTTTTTCCTTTTTGCTTCCTTCTTTCCTCCTTTCCCCTATCCCAATTACTTCTACTCTTGGAACAGTTGCTTACCCTTACACAGCATTTATTGTAGATTTTGGATTGTATATAGTTTTTCAGTTTCTTACACTAGGGAGACGATATGGTATTTACACATGTGAGTTTGATTTATTTCACTCATGAGTATGGTCTCCAGTCGCATCCATTTGCTTATAAAAGTCTCGATGCCATTGTTTTTTCCAGCTGAGCAGTTCTCTATTGTATAAAAGTACCACAGTTTTTTTATCCATTCCTTGATTGATGGGCACTTGGGTTGTTTCCAAGATTTGGCTATTATAAATTGTGTTGCTATAAACATGGGTGCACAGATATCACTGTGGTATGATGTTTTCAATTCTTCTGGGAAAATGCCCAGAAGCAGGATAGCTAGGTCAAATGGAATCTCTAATCTTAGCTTCTTGAGGAATCTCCACAAAGATTTCCACAGTGGTTGCACCAGTCTATATTCCCACCAACAGTGGAGAAGAGTTCCTTTTTCCACACAGCCCCTCCAGCACTTGTTATTGGTTGATTTTTTGATTTTGGTCATTCTTTCTGGGGTGAGATGGAATCTCAGTGTTGTTTTAATTTGTATTTCCTGAATGACCCTTGATGTTGAAGATTTTTTCATATATTTATTTGTCATTTGTATTTCTTCCTCTGAGAAGTGTGTATTCATCTCAGATGCCCATTTTTGGATTGGGTCCTTGAGTTTTAGGGATCTGATTTTTTTTGATTCTGTGTATGTTTTAGATAGAAGTCCTTTGACTGAGGGACAGTTGGCTAAGATATTTTCCCAATTCATGGATTTACTTTTCACTCTTTTGGAGATTCATTTGATATGCAAATCTTTTTAGTAAGATGAGATCCCAGTTGTTGATTCTGGGAAGTATTGCCTGTGCAGTTCATTAGGGAGATTGGCCTGTGATTTTCTATTTTGGATGGGTCTATCTCTGGTATTGGTATGAGGGTAATACTTGTTTCCAGGACTGAGTTAGGGAGACTTGCTTCCCTTTCAACTGCACTGAAGAGTTTGAGGAGTGTTGGCATTAAGTCTTCCCTAAATTTCTTCTAGAATTCAGCAGTGAATCTATCAGGACCTGGGCTTTTCTTTGTTGGTAAGATTTTAATTACATTTTCAATTTCATTAGCTGAAATTGGGTTATTCAGCAGTTTCACATCTTGTTGATTCAGGTTTGGTAATTCATAGGTTTCTAGAAATCTGTCCATTTCTTTTGTGTTATTGAAACTATGTGAGTAAAGTTTTTCGAAGTAGGGATTGATGATCTTCTGTATTTCTACAGGGTCTGTAATGATTTCACCATTTTCATTTCTTATTGCATGGATTTGAGTTTTTTCTTTCCTCTTTTTGATAAGGTTGGCTAAGGGTTTATCAATTCTGTTTATTCTTTCAAGGAACCAACTGTTCATTAATTCTTTGTATCATTTTCTTAGTTTCAATTGCATTAATTTCTGCTCTGATCTTGATAATTTTCTCCCTTCTTTGGGCATTTGGCTTGACTTGCTCTTCTTTTTCTAGAAGTTGGAGGTACATCATTATGTTGTTTATGTGTGATCTTTCCATTTTTCTGATGTGGGAGTTCAGTACTATAAATTTCCCTCTGAGGACTGCTTTCATTTTGTCCCACAGGTTCCAGTAACTTGTATTTGCATTTTATTCCAATTGTAGATATTGTTTAATTTTTAAAAATTTATTATGTGACCCATTGATCATTTAGGAGAGTATTGTTTAATTTCCACGTGTTTATAGGGTTCTGGTGGGGTTTTTTGTCATTAATTTTCAATTTTATTGTGCTTTGTTCAGATGATATGCATGGAATTATTTCAATTCCTTTTCATTCACTTAAGCATGTTCTGTGGGCTAGTATATGATCTATTTTAGAGAAGGACTCTTGTGAAATGAAGAACGTGTATTCTGATGTTGATGTGTGGAACACTAGGTACACATCTATTAGGTGCATTCATTCACAAGTTTGATTTAGTTCTGTTATTTCTTTGCTGATTTTTTGTTTGGTTGATCTGTCTCTTTGTGACAATAGGTTGTTAAAGTCCCCTGTTATAACTGTATTACTGTTTATTTGGTTTGTCATATCTATTAATGTTTGTCTTACATATTTGGGTGCTCCCATATTTGGTGCATATGTATTTATTATCATAATCTCTTCCTCTTGAAGTTTTCCCCTAACAAGTATGTAATGACCTTCTTTATCTCCTTTGATCATTCTTGGTTTGAAGTTCACATTGTCTGCAAACATAATAGCTATCCCTGCTTTTTTCTGGGTAACTGTTGCATCGAGTATTGCTTTCCATCCTTTGAATTTTAGTCTGTGAATTTCCTTTTGAGTGAAATGTGTTTCTTGTACACAGTATATTGTTGGATTTTGTTTCTTAGCCCACTCTGCCAGTCAGTTTCTTTTTATTGGTGAGTTGAGACTATTTACATTGATTGATATAACTGATATGTACTGACTCATCCCTGTCATGTTATCTTTCTGTTGTTGGTTTTCTATGTTGTTTGTTTAATTGTTTGCCCTGCTTAGTGGTTTCCTTTTGCTGCTCCTTAAGACTGTAGTTATTTTTGTCTCTTTCCAGAGTCTTTCAGTGCTCTTTGTAGTGTTGGTTTGGTGGCCATAAATTTCTTCAGTTGTTTTTTGTCATGGAAGTACTTTATTTCTCCATCAGTTTTTAAAGATAGTTTTGCAGGATACATCAATCTGGGTTGAAAGTTGTTTTCTTTCAGGATTTGAAATACTTCACTCCAAGCTGTTCTTGACTTGAATGTTTGAGTTGAGAAGTCTGCTGCAATTCTGATAAGCTTTTATTCATAGATGATCTGTTTCTTTTCTCTGACACCTTTTAGTATTCTGTTCTTGTGCTGAATTTCTGATACCCTAATTATTATATGTCTGGATGAAGATTTATTTTGGTTATGGTTAATTGGGGTTCTATATGCCTCAGTTACCTATATTTCAGATTCTCTTCCCATGTTTGGAAAATCTTCTGCTATTATTTCTTCAAATAGTCTTTGCAGGTCATTTGTATTGATCTCTGCTTGTTCGTTTACACCAATCAATCTTATATTGTTCCTCTTGGCATCATCTTGCAGCTGTTGAATTGTTGTTTCCTGGTTCCTTGTTATTTTTAAGAAATCTTTTCTTTTGTAATCATAAGCTTCCATGCTGTCGTCAAGGTCTGAGACTCTATCTTCTGCTTCATTCAAGCGGTTTTGCCAACTTTCAATGGAATTTTTAATTTCCTGAATTTTCCTTTGAATCTGTTTCATGCATTCTATTTGTTTCTTATTTTGTTCATTCAAAGTTTCCATCATTTTCTTATGTTCTTTTTTTTTATCTTGATCATCTTTAGATACACACAGCTTTTCTTTCATAATGTGTCATTGCATTTTTTAGCTGGGAGATTATTTCTGATTTGAGTTTCTCTATAGCTTCATGGAGTTGTTTCTTTACTTCGGTTCCTATCTTTTCAGAAAATTGAGTTGTGTGATTCCCAGTGACTTCCATTTCAGTGTCTCTTGGGTTTGCTCTTAGTGGGCTGGAGGACTGAGACTGCATCTTGCTCTTTTGTTTTGTCATTTTCTTCTAGGACCTGTGTGGCTGGGCAAGCAGCCTACCGATAGATTGCCCTGGAACTGGGTAGAGCTCCAATCCTCCAGTAACACTGTGGCTAGCCAGAGCACAATCCCAAAATGGCACAGGATCCTTGCACTCTGTGGCCTGTGAGGCTGACCGTGTGTTCCCCTGATGGACTTTGTTGGGTTGCTCTGGGACGCTTGACTGGACAAAGCTTGTATCCTCCTTGCAGCTAGCAGGGGCACATTCCTGGAACTTCTTGCTGGGGCCTAGAATCTGACTGTGTAGAGTTCAGAACCTCCACAACCCAGGTGGCTAGCAGATACTCACCCTGGGTTGTGGTGCTTGGCCTTTGTACATCACTGGGTAGAGTCAGAATCTGTGGGACCCAAGCAGCTAGGTGAAGTACACCCCAGAGTGTGGCACCACTGGGACCTTACACCTGGCTGCAAGGAGTTCAGAGCCTCTGGAGCATGGGACTAGGCAAAGTGTGCCCCCAGCATATGGTCCTGGAGCCTTGCTCCTGGCTGAGCAGAGCTTGCAACCTTCAGGACCTGCTTCATGGCTGCACCCCTGAACTATGGAGCTGGGGCCTTGTGCTCTGATGGGTGGAGCTCACATTCTCCAAGGCCTTGCATCTATGCTGGCTGCTCCCTGATGAGTTGGTCTGGGGTTCTGGGATGGGCTGGGCTCGGTACCTCTATGCCCTGTGAGGCTGGTCAGGCATTTCCCTGATGGATTGTGCTGGGACACTGGGCTGGGCAGAGCTCAGATCCTCTGTGTAGCTAGTGAGTATTCACTCCTGGAGTGTGATTCTGGGACCTTCTGTCTGGCTGGGTCCAATATTCGTTCCTCAGAGTCTTTCACTTTCCCTTGAGGAAGGCTGAGAAAGTAAGAACCTAGCTTTCTCAGACTCCCTTCATGAAAGTCATTCTCTTTTGACCCACTTTATCCTGTTTTGTATTTGCAAATGGATAAAATGGGGAGGGTCATCTTTTGACCAAGAGATGAACAAGAAGATGCCAATGACCCTGACGTAGTGCCCCTACCTTGATGAGTCACTGACCTAATCCTAGGGCTACCTGCTTTCTGCTTTATAAGTTATAAAAATAATTTCACTACTTCTATCTGAAACCATTCCTTTCTGATATATGGCATTTTATTTTCTTTAACATGGGAGTAATAGTATCTAACTCCTAGTATTTGGCTCTTGTTTTGTAAGGATTCACTGAATAGTATATTTGAATAGAATAACAGTAGAAACTCACTGTTAAATAGCTCTTTTTTGCTATATTAGTGAAGCTGTACTGCTGTAACCAAACTGAGGAAGGCGTAATTTAATGTTTGCCAATGATACTTAACATAATTTCTTTTCTAGTTTTTCTAATAAATCTACAAGAAAGATACAATTTTCCATTTCCAACTGGGAAAAGTGAGGCATAGAAATAGAAACTGTTCAAAGGCTACATAGTTTGAAGGGATCAGAGTGTGTGTGTTTGTGCCCTAAAAGTTATCCTCCATAGATTGAGAGACAAGAAATCTTCAAACTGGGACCACTAAAGGCACTAACTTGAAAAGGAGCAGATTTCAGTCTCAGATAGACAGGACCCAGGCAAGTGCCAAAGACAGAAGCTTAGAGGTCTGGAATGTGCATGTGGGTGTGTATTTAAGGATGCTTGTGCGAAGTGGAGAGAAGGACTAGGCAACAACTGTAACAGAATTTAAGAGCTATGGCCAAAAAGCAGGAGCCAAGGATTAAGGTCCAGAAAAACAGATAAGACTGTTGATAACTCACATAATTTCGTGAGGCAAGAATGTGTGAATCTGGTAGGAACAAGACAAAATGCGGTCAGATGATTGGAAAGAAGTACATGTTCTAATGAAAGGGATTTAGTTAAAAAATTTTATATGCTAAGATGACAAATAATATATAGCCATGGAGACTATTTGATCCTTGGCAACTGCTTTGTAATCTGCAAAGTAATGTAGCAGACAGCCTACATTCTGAAGCAGTACAAGTTCACATTGCAAATGACTAACCAGACTAAGCTATTTTCCTTAGAATGTATTATTTAATATTCATTTCCCCATAAACTTTTACCCACTAGCAGCACCTTTCGGTGTCTTTGGACCAGGTACTGTGCTAGGCACTGAGATTATTGAGACTCCACAATGGAACAATATGTAGTCATTGTCATTAAAAAAAGAATTTTATATATAGGTAGATTGTAATAGTACATTTGAGGCCTTGAATGGCTCTCCTCCAGAGTGCTTTTGAGCACAAAGGACAAAGCAACTGGCCTGCTACAATTGGTCATGGGCTGCTGTCCAGAGAAGTCAGATGCTGTTTTATTTATACCAATGAAGATGATTTTGCTTTTGCTACAATGTGTACATGAGATGAAGGCCAGTGGTTGGAGGAGGAAACATTAAGGAGAAGAAACTCTGCTTTAGTGAATATAAGAAAGCAATTTTATTTTATATCTTAAATTTTCTGGCTTAAGTACCTTATTCCAGGGAGCAGGAACAACACAGGCATAAAGCAAGAGACACTAGAATGGAGGAATAAATATTCTTTATCAAAACACTGAGTCTGGATGAATAGCCATCAATAGACTTCCATGGCAATAAGTTAGGGAATTTGGATTTTATCGTGCAGATGTTTGTAGAATCTTAATTTGCAAATTTTGTGAGTAAATTAGCATTTAAAAGGAAAACTTCAGGATCTCTGTGGAGTAAGAATATGGGAGGAACAAGATTAAATAAAGACAGAGGCCATTCACATGCTTCTTCCCTGGCCTAAGTGAAATACACTGTGGAATTGGGTTGGGGTATAGGAAAGGAGGAGACTGATGGGACAAACAGAGTTACAATGATATAAAATATTTTAGCTTGTTGTTCAGAAAAGGCCAGAGAAAAGTCTAAGGTTGTGACTTTTGAATTCCAGTAAGCAGCAGCACCACTTGAAAGGCCTCTAGTAATTCTGTGCTGGAAATTTTTTTGCAGTTTTAATCAATTTTTTGTGTTGCTGCTGCTGCTGCTGCTGCTGGTTACAGTACCAAACTTCAAGAAGTTGGGTGAATAGTGATTTGGCAGTACATCTTATTAATTAATCATAACTTATGTAAAATAAGTGGTCAAATGGGAGTTCACATTTATAAAATATCAAATTTTAATATGAACTAAGGTGAAACAGTTTTTAAAACACCACACCATTTTATTTACCATAAGTGATAGTGTAATTGAGATAGAAGGGGTTAAAGGAAATCTCAATTTAAGCTTCAGTAAAAATGTGTCATACTTTGGAGAGATGATTCAATGGTATACCTTTGCCACATTTATTATAAGAGCATATAAGCAAGCAAATACTACAGAGATTGATATAATATTCATACTCTGTAGAAAACTCTTTAAAAAGGAAGTACAGAACATGTTATTTTCTGAGAAAAGTATTCTTTAGGTAAAGTTTGGCTGAAGCATAATAAATAAGTCCATTATTTCCTGAAGAATTTTAAAGATTGCTACTGTCTTGTGTGATTCCACTTTACGGTGTATGAGTCAAATTGTTGCAAAAAAATTTGCGTGTTTGACTATGCAACTGTAGCTGCCGATAGTAGTGTTTTTAAAATGTGGTCCTAGGACCTCTACCAAAGATGGACTCAAATTAGAATTTTTTGTCTTAGAATTTTATGTCTTAGTTGCTTTTTTTCTCATTATTGAGACAAAACACTTGACACTCAAAGTTAGAGGGGAGAGATTTATTTAGCACACAGTTTGTAGAGGTTTTAGTCAATAATCAGCTGGCTCCAAGGCAGGGTTCTGTAGCAGATTCACTGCAGAGGGAATACAGTTCATGGCAGACAGAAGGCAGAAAAGCAAGAAAGAGACCTTAGCAGCTTCATTCTGCCCCTTTTATACTATGTTGAGACTACTGGGATTAGGGCAGTGCCAAACCAATCAGTGAACTTATTTAATAATCACACATCCTTAATCCAAGCATCACACACTCTAGATTCAGCCATGTCCCAAAACCTGCACCTATAACTCATGAGGCTTTGGGGGTACGTCTAACCACAAGCCATGATGGTCTGCCCTTGCCTTGGAGCCCAAAGACTCACACACATCCCTACATGCAAAAGGCATTTAGTTCATCTCATAGAGCTGTGCAAGTTCTAACTGTTTCAACATTACTGGAAAGTCCAAGTCCCAAATCTCCTCTGAAATTTAAGACAAACTCTTAGCTGTGTGTTACTGTACAATGAAAAGAATGTTAAGCACTTTCAACATACAAAGGCACAAGATAAAAATTTCCATTCCAAAAGGTAAAAATAGGGAAATAATAAGGAATGGGACGAAGGAAAGTCCAAAATCCAACAGGGCAAGCATTAAATTCTGTATTTCCATGTGCGGCATCTGAGGTAGTCTGTGGCAAGATGTGAGCTCTGCTCCTATGACACTTTCAGTGGTTGTACCTCCTGTATCTTGTCTCATGGGCAGTTTCTGCTCCCTCAGATGATCCATGTTCCTAGCTTCTCCAACCTTCTGGGGTCTCTACTACACTTGGGCTTCACACTCATGTTTCACATACTGCCCTCTCAGGGTTACATTTCGTGGCCTCCAAGGCCTTCTTTTAAAAACTGGGTGGAAACCTTCTTGACCCCACAACTCTTACATTCTGTATGCACCCAACACCAGTACCATGTGGATGATGACGTGTTGCCACCAGCTGGAGCAGTAGTCAGGTTTCCTTCTGATTTGGCTGTAGGCGTAGAGTGCTGGCATTGCTGAACACTCTAAACCCAATCTCAAGGAACTATTCCCCTAGATCACTGCCATTCTGGAACATGGTACTCTGGGGCTCTCTTCTCAAAGCAGTCTTTCACCTTTCCAATTCTGAGGCTGCAAAGGTTGGAGTCCTGTTGGTTCTTGTGTTGTCATCAGGTCATGCTTTCTGAGTTTTTCTTTGGAAATTCTTGGCTTTTTCTTGCTAGCCTTTTCAACAACCAATTTCTTCTTTGTTCCATATTTGCAAGCCACAACTTCACTGGAGCTTCCTTTCTGGCCAAATTAAAAACTTTCAAAATCATTCTGCAGGACTGTTTACTCTTGATTCTCAGCATAAACCTGGCTAAAAGCTTCTAACAGTAACCATGCCACCATATTAGTGTTAGACTGCCTTGAAATTTCTTCTGCCAGATTAGTTAGTCCACCACCTTTAATCTTAGTGTCAGCCAAAGTCTCTGGACATGAGCCAAATGCAGATAAAGTTTCTACCAAAGTATAACAGACATTGTCTGGTGTCCAACAGCCAATATAGTACTTCTTTCCAGCAGAAACCTCTTGATCCTGGTCTTTACCAGCAGAATTTCTACTAATCTTATGGTCTTCTAACCTCTGACCAGAATCTCCCATCAAGTACTGCCTACAGTGTTCTAGCTTTAATTTTTTGACTGGCATCTCTGGACCTTCCCAAACTCTTCCCACAAGCCAGACTCAAAAGCTCTTGTACCGCATGGTCTGGTATAGTCACGGCAATGTTTCCACTTCTTTGGTAACAAATTCAGTATAGCTACTTTTTTCTTGTTGTCAAACAAAATGCCCAACACTTAAAATCAGAGGGGTAAAGGTTTATTTAACTCACAGTTTGTGGAAGTTTCAGTCCATAATTAGCTGGTTCCAAGGTATGGTGGCATGGCAAATAGGCATTACAGAGGAGAAACAGTTTATGGTAGACAGAGGGTAACAAAGCAAGAAAGAGATTTTAATAATTTCTTTCCGCCCTTTAATACTGTATCTAGACTACTGGAAATAGGTTGATGCCAAACCAAACCAATTGATGGACTGATTTAGTAATCACACTCTTAACTCAGAGTCAGGCACTCCAGATTCAGTCACATCTGACCTATGACTTATGACCACATGAGGCTTTGGGAGAGGCATCTAGACAGAATGATAAGACTCAGGGATCAAATTTCGTATCTATATTAGTAAAGTCTTTCTAGATAAGTCACACACACGCTTAGGACTGCTAGCATAGATATTTGTCTTTCAGGAGAAGGTTTCTATCTTTGAAAAGAAGAGATTTCTATCACTTAAATCTATAATGGCTTAGCTTTGTATGACTAAACCATTGCCTCTTCAAAAGCAATTACAGTAGGTAAGAATTTCTGTCCAAAATCTCTGGTGCATAAGAAATTATCTTCCCTCCTCTGCCTACCCCTCCCCTTCATTCCCCTCTCTTTTCTTTCCTTATCTTCTGTTCCCCCTTCCTTTTCCCTCCCAACCTCCCTCCCTTCCTTTCCCCTTTTTTCCCCACTCTTTGTACTTCTGTCACTCTAGATAGGTAAAGTTTTAACTTTATTGTAACATGGAAATCTGAAAATGCCCAGGATCCTTTTGTAGAATGTTTTTTAGACTCATAATATAAAATGCACAAAAGTGCAAAAGAAATTCATTGATTAACTTTCAAATATTTGTTACAAATTTTAAAATCTGTGTTTTTACTGTTATATAAAAAAATCCAATTGTATAAGAAAAACCAATATTCTTCTTTATGGATAGATTAAAAATAGATATATGGAAATATTTAAGATCTAGAACTATTTCAATAATTGCTATAATTTTGTAGCAATGAGCATAAATGGTATTGTCAGATACCTATATCAGCTCCATGTACAAATGTTGGTGATTTCTATTGGTGACAGATTCTGCTTAACTACTTGCTGTGCAACCTCTTCAAAAGAAAAGCTGAGTATTAGTGAGCAGTTTGTGGGATGAAATTACTACTTTTCTCCTAACTAAATTTTTATGTAGGTGTTAAAACGCCCTGTTCTAGTGTGTTGGAACTTTCATCACAATCAGTCCAAGGTCATCTCAACCCTTCATGGCATTATGCAAGTCCTAGGAATTTATCTAGTTCCAGTGAGTCTGTGTTAAATATTCTGGCTGTCTACTGTCACTTTTCGGGCTAGTACTGCCTGATCTATTCACAAATCTCTCCTCAGATGTCAGTTAATGTAGACTGCTGCTCTCTCAATCTTTATTTTGTTTCAAAGTTCCCCCTTAGGTCATTGGTTCCATCTATCTTGTCTGTGTCACTCTGGGGATAGCAGGTTCCTAATATTCTTGATTCAGAATAGAGCATGGAGACTGTTGTCAGATATTCTAATTCACTGTGCATCCAAGTACATGGAACAGTCATTTTCTCTGCAATGACTTGCTCCCTCCACAGGGCCCTACCTGGAAGAGTCCCTGTTCTTTGCTTGGGGAGTGCTGTTTCCATTATACCTCTTTCTTAGCCAGGGAGAGGTTTGGAGTGGGTGGCAAGATACAGAGCACTATCATCAGAGTTCATATAGAATCTAAAACTTTATTATTTTGTGTCCTCTCTTTCATCATATCATTGAATTAGAATTCCATTCTAATCTGGTGGCTGAAGAGGGAAAAATTTGTATCAAATACCATCTGAAACAGAGCATTCCCGAGTTCTTTCTAATGTCATTTTCTTTTGAAACTCTTTTATTCTCCTCTTTCTCTCTCTACACAATTCCCCAAAATAACCATCCTTCTAAGGAGCAGATCAATGAGTGAGTACTAATCGGAGTGGGGGCTAAGGTACTATATCAAAGAGACTTTAAAGGAATGGCTTAAACAAAAGGGAAATTTAGTTCTTCTCATGTGTGAAAGGAGATGGCCAGCATGCAGAGGTCACCTAGGGAGAACCTTGAACAGGGTAAGTAGGCTGGTGATTGAGTATATGTGAGATTCCTCCTGGGACTTCCTGGATGTGAAGTTTGCATTAGGTTAGAAGTCTTCCTTAAATTGTTGAACATAAAAATTTTACAAAAACTTATATTTGCTAACCTCTATCTTCAAAATTCCACAATTAAGATTTGAAAGTGTTTCATAATTTAAATTCTACTGATTTATACTGAACAGTACTTTCTAGAGCTCTAACTTGCATGCCTTAAAAGTTTGAATTGTTAGAGAAAGGAAACAATGAAAGGTAAGACAATATGCACTAATAATGGTAACAAAATTCTGTTTCATCTGTAATTCCTGTTTAGTGCGTTGTTTTTACTTTTTTACTGTAACTTATTTGATTTATAGGTTATTAAAGCTGAAAGATGCTTCTGACATTAATTACTCATAGATGGGAAAATATACAGCCCAGAGAGGTTAAGTAACCTATCTAAGATCGTGTAACTTTTCTTATTCTGTCTATTAGCATGCTATGTCATATTCCTCAATGCATGGCTCACTGCTACATTCATTAATGGTGCTATAAGAATCAGCTAAAATTAGCTAAGTGATTCTTATTCATAAGAGATGAATTTTATATTGGAAATTAGAAGTGGGACTAAAATCTTAGAGAAGCTACAAAGGCACATTTTTATGTAAGAAACTAAAATTTGGATGCATCATTTTACCGGGTATACTGAAACAAAAATTATATCTACCAAACATTTATGTAGTTCTTATCATGTGCCAGGCATTGTTCGAAATGCTTTAAAAAATTTAACTGCTTTAGACTTCATGATACGCCTAACAGTTAGGTTATTTTATTCTTAAATTGTAGATGAAGACAATAAAACATGGAGAGACTAATAACTTAATTCTCATTGCATAGCGACTAATTGTGGAGCTAGGTTGAAACCCAATCTGTGCAGCTGAATGCTACCTTTCCAAGGGCACAGACTAAAGTGGTTTAGCCAATCTCTTCCTTTCTCTTTTCCTCCCTTCTCATTGCTGAAATGTAGTTTCCTTTGGTGATTTCTGCAGCCAGGTCACAATTACCACGTGAGACTCCAAAAAGCCAACAGTGGTACAGGCAACATATCCTCAAGTCAGTGTCAACACAAAACCCACCACAACCAAATATGACGCAACTCATGAGGGTCTGGGACTCATGCCTTACAGAGGCCTGGGGCAGAATCACTGAGATGGAAACTTGTGTGGCTTTGCTGACACAGCTGACCAGCCTCAAGAGGCTGCTGTGGTGGACATGGTGGTATGGAAGAAAGTTGAGATTTCCTTCCAGCACAACATCAGGGGTTGTAACTTTCTGTCTGCATTTTGCAGAGGTTCTAATTCACTTTGGAAAGAGCAATAGAACTACATGCATTGGGTCTATGTCCTTGAATGACTTCTCTCATCCAAGATCTGAGCAAAGTACCAAAGTGTTTAAGTTGCTGTTTAGATTTGCCAGCGAACAGAGCAGTTACTGGAACAAGTTACCATAAAAGGAAAAGTGCTCATTTCCAAAGCCTTTACCCAAATGATTGCTTTACTCAAATTTCAAATTTTCCCTGAAAGATACAAAGCTAGCCAAACACTTTTGGTTCAAATGGAGCTTGTTTTATCTTAATGACATGTAGGGATACAGCAGTAGAAAAACTGGGGGGAATTTTATATTTCGGTAAAATCAAAAGCTGTTTTTTTTTTTAAAATGAGATAGCAAAAAAAAGATAGAGAATAAGTTGTAGAAGTATCACAAATTAAAAAAAAAAACTTTAACATGTTCTTTGTTGTGATTATTGTATTATGCCAGCATTCAATACTCTTACTTGAGCCCTTTCAAATTCTTAGGTTGTTGTGATTTGCTAGTATAAAGAAAGGGGTTACTCACTTATGTGTAGTAATTTCTTGAGCAAAGCTTTATTTTGGGACAGACTGCTTGTCATCAGCCTAGTTATTTTTGTGAGTTTCAATAATGGGAGCATCTTTTCTGTTACAAAAAGGCAATTCCACTTTTTAAAGGCTGGATAATTGTATACAATTTAAATCAACCCTGAAATAATATTGGAGCAAGATCAGATACTGAGATTTAAAATGGCTATCTTGGGACTTACTCAAAAGTTGATGACAAAAACCTACCTCTTGGGATTTATAGTCTGACAGGCTTTCATCCAATTTAAGAACAAATTAAATGGAAAGTCTTGAGCAGAAAAGCACAGCTCCCAATAATATGTGGGGTCCAGACATTCACTATAAATTTTTCAAAATCAGAATACACATTGCATTCCAACAAGGTGACAGGTATAGTGCACAGTGTGAATAGGAGCTAATTCGTACCTCTAGAAGTTTACAAATTAGACCAGTTTAAGAAATTGTCACAGTTTCTAAGCTTTTTGGTGTCATGGTACTGGATTTACTTGGAGTAGATTCAGCTGAAAAGAGCAGAAAATCACAACTGACTATGACTTAAAGAAGTCATAGTTTATTTCTCCTTCCTGAAAACTGGGCAATTGGTAATTAGAATAACTCCAGTGACCATCCAGGATGTAGCCTGTGTGGGTGTTAAAGTCATTACTGTGAAATTGATCCTCTGTGTTAACATGGAAATTCTTGGAGAGTTTCTCCCACTTGTTTATCCTGCATATTAATTTCACAATTATCCATGTAACACTACCTCTGATATAAATATGAATTTCCAGTCTCTGTCTCTCTTTTTCTCTCTCTCTTGCTTGCATGTATGACTGACCAGCAAGTGTTAAGAATTAATTTCCACACTAATTCATAGCATACTAACACATTGCACTACATAAAACTTCATTATTAACTTTTTTCTATTACATACAATCCCAATCCTTTCCTGTACATAGACCATCACACTAACATGCTTAATCAATGTCCTTCAAAAGGTCTGCATCATTGTAAAATATTTTGGTTTTGTGTGTATGTGTGTGTGTGTGTGTGTGTGTGAGAGAGAGAGAGAGAGAGAGAGAGAGAAAGAGCGAGAGAGAGAGCATGTGAATCAGTATTTAAATTTATAGAAATATCATTCTGCAGACTTCCCTTGAATTTTTAAAATCTTAACACTATTCTTTAAAGTTATACCCACATTGCTGCACATCTATTGCATTATTTACTTCTAACCACTGCCTGGGATTCATGCACCTACATGCACCCACATCACTTTACTGACCCCTTCAAGATAATAGATCTCTTGTGTTGCCTCCAACTCCTCCATGCTTCCAACAGTGCTTTTGTTCACATCATCTGAGGTAACATACAGAAAATGTAAGCAATATCACTCAATGCAAAAGCTTCAAACCCCTTTGGGCTATTAGTTTTTATCATTTTTCTTAGAAGTTTCCAGTGCTTTTATGACATTTTCAGAGTTGAAACTACAAAAGCTACTGGAACATCAACAAAGCTTCTAACACTGTGGTTCACAATAGGAGGCAATTTTGCTCCATTCAGGTCAGGAATATTAAACAATATCTGGAAATATTTTTGATTACAATGACTGGAGAGAGTGTGCCTGACCATTGGTGGGTGGTTAGAGACACTACTAAATGTATCACAATGCAAGAAAACCCCCTGCAGCAAAGAATTGTTTAGTCTAAAATGTCCATAATGTTGAGGCTTAGAAAACTTGTTATTGCAGAATTATTTTTAGCTCTGCAAATGAATGTCTTTTATGGTCTTTTAGTTTTGAACTGGCTTGCTTCTCTGGCTCCAGCTTCCTTGCCATGCAGTTACACCTATATTCAATTCTTCATTTGTCCTGCTTAACTGGATTTTGTCTTCTGCTCTGTCTTACTTCTCTAACTGTGGTTACCTGTTTTGTCCATCTATATCTTTGCAGATGGTTACTACTGAGTAGACTGACTTGATTCTCCACCCCAATTCTTGATATTCCTCAGTGTAAGATGGTGATCTTTCTTGCTATAAATTACTAATGTGCCATTCTGATTTGCACATCTGTGAAAGATGCTAATTATCTACTCACTCTCCACTTTTGTCTTACAAATAAAATCCAATTTTTCACCCATGGAATAAGCAAAATATATATCTAGTTATTCTTTCCAGTTATTTGAGGCATGCAAACAATGATTATTTGCTTCCAAAAGCATCTTAAAAGCAGATGTATGACTACCATATTTCTTTATTTTCTCCACCCTTTCTTCCTTATTTCTTCATGGAATATGGACCTTATTGTTACTGGAGTTCTGGCATCCTTCATGAACAATGAGGCACACTTGATGATGTAAATCAAAGTTAAAAACAGTGGAGTAGAGAAAGTTTGAGTCTGTAATGGTAGTATAACTGCTACATGTGCCTGGTTCTCATTTCTGAACTGATTTTATATATGTGAGAAATCTATCTTATTTAATTATACTATGAGCTGAGCTTATGTTACTCACTCTCAGGTAGAATGATGTTCTTTGGTTACACTGGAAAAATGAAATCTCTGAGTGTAGAAAACAAAAGATAATAGTCCTAGACCATGCTGAACTCATGAAAGTAAATTCTCCTCTGTGAAGCACCTCATGTATCTGCCATCTTTTGTAGGTGACAAACTTTGATCTCGCTGGCATTCAAGACTCAAGATTCAAATGATTGTAAGCTCTCAGTGTGATTCAGGCTCCATTTGACTTTTTTTTTCTAGCAAAGTATTAATTCAGACAGAATTAACAATGTATACACAATATTCAGGTATTATTTATGGGAAAATGTTGTCAAGAAGCAATGATTTATAGTTTGGAAAATATACTAGCATTAATAAAAACCTAGAAAAACAATAAATTTTCAGATTAACCAAGAAAATGTTTAAGAATAGTTACTGATTTTAAAAAAGCATTTCAGGGGAAAACCCTTCTGTTTAAGATGCCTTTTCCCTCCAATTTTTTGGAATGTAAAGAACATATGGATTTTATTTAAGGGGCCAACAAGCCAGTTTTCAGATGACCTGGGCCAACAGATGTGGTAGGTCTTCCATTAGAAGTCTGCTGTGTGATTGATTGATAAGTTGCTATCACAAGAATTTCATTGGCTGTCTCTGTTCTATCCTAGAAAAAGATATATCATGTAATTAAGGATGTGTTATGGTATTTCTGTGTCTATGTTTCTTTCACATTGAAAAGAAGTTGTGCCAATGTAGTTAGAATCATTGTAGTTAGAATAAGGCCAATATGACACTGACACTATGCTCCACCTGAACTGTGATGTGATTTTTATGAAGCTAGTCAAACAATTGCAGCATTATTTGCATGTCTTTCATCAAGAGATACAAGAGGTGATTGAAAATTAGTGTGTATTTAAATTTAAAAGATAATTTCAGTAACACACATTGCCATTAATCCATCTTCAGATACTTCTTGCTTTGAACATTCTTATCTCGTAATTTTTGCCACTTTCAGAAGCAGTTCTGAGAGTCTTATTTGTCAGCTTACATTAGAAGATATTGTAAAAAATGTGGTGAATTTTGCCATCCAGTGGAAATGCAGGTTCCTAAAACCATTATGGTGTGTTCTCATTCACTTTTACCAAATATGTGACTAAACAATTTCTGTCTCTTCCCCAAAGCCAAAATGGCCATGAAAGGTAAACATTTTGAATCAATTAAGGTCACTAAAGTAGCTTCAACAGCATAAATAAAGACTCTCATGAAAAAGAAACCATAAGATAAAAGCAACAACAATCCTTCTAAGGACCTACAGCTGCTGAAGTGGAAATACTAGTTCTACCACCTCACAATAGAATTCCACTTATCATGTAAAGATCATACTTGATCAAGGTATAGAAGAATTAGAGGAACTGAGGGAGGATAAGAAATACTGCTGCTAGTCCTTGGCAACTTCAAGGCTGGAAGACTGGTACAGGATCAAAGTTTGTGGCAGACTCTGAAGAGATTGCTGACTGAATAAAGTAATTCCTAGTGACTGGCATTTGCCCTGGTGAGCTTTATACAGGCCTTTACAGAATTGGTTTTATTTATTTATTTTACAGCTACTGAGAGATTTGCAAAAGAAAACTTGAAAGAAATGGAGACATAGTGTTGAATTTTGAGTTAACCATGTTAGTTTTGAGTCATAACTTGTAAATTGTCCCTTTTTTGTTGTAGACTTTGAGTACAATCTTAATGCATTCATCACTGTACCAAACATTATCTCCATCCTTTAAATACCCAAAGCACAAGGAAATATGACCTAAATAGTAGTTTTCCTATAGATATAGAGGTACAAAGTGGTTAAGTAATTTGCCCAGTCATATCTAACAAGTAAGTGAGAAGATTCCACATGGGATATGTTCTCAAGGACCTTGGAGTCTGTGATGAGGCAAACAATGACTATAGAGAATGATGAGATGTGCTGCATGGTAGGACAAGCAGTGGCCCGATCACTTACCTGGTAAGCAAGAACTTTTTCATGCAAGAAAGCTCATGTCTCACTTGAGTTAAGATTATAAACACAAACAGTCACTCAAGGATTAGGTGCTGGGAGAGCAGGTAAGTGAGAATACTGGTATTCTGAAGCACCAAGAATAGAGGGAGGAAATGGTGGACACAAATAGGAGAGTACTTTACATAGAACTGTGATATGCTGAGGCACCTAGGTTTTATTTTGTGGATATCAGAGGATCACCATGGAAGGACTTTGAGCAGAGGCACGGCATAACTGGATCTGTAGGTTATGCTAGAGTTGTAGTCAGGGGTTACAAGAACAACTGCATACAGGACACAGAGTTTATAATACTGTTTTATAATATCACCCAGAGTTGAACACAAGAAAGTGTAGGAAAATCTATCCACAACGCTAAGACCCAGGATATTTAGCTGAGGGCCTGGACCCCACAGCAATGTCATGCAGGACTCCAGCTAGAGACCCAAATGCATGACAATGCCTCCCACAAATCCAACTGGAAATCTAAGAGTCCACAATGAGGACTCATGTCAGTCTATTTACAGTTCTGTGCAGGGAAGGCCAAAGGTCAGAGGTGGAACTAGGAAGTGTATGCCAGCAGGGTGAAGGAGCTGTGCAGTGGGTTGGGAGCTGAGAAGTCACACTCAAAAGAAGAAGTGGGGCTGCCCTGAAGAGTACCACAGCCATCCCCAATGGCAATGAGGTCCCGCGCCCCTCCGATGATGGAGAACAGTCGAGCACAGATTAGGAAGCCCAGCGTGACAAGCTCCTCCTGCACACAGCCTCCCCTCCGGAGCCAGGAAGTGATGCACAATGTGAGGAGCAGGGCTCCCGCAACATGGACCACAGCCACTCTCATTGATGGGGTCCCGAGCTCCTCCAACAATAATGGCCGAATCCATATTGGGGAAGCCAGCATGACACTCACCTCCAGTAGAACCAGAGGCTTGAACAGCAACTCTTGAAAGAACCCACAATGCCTCGCTCTTCTTCTCCACGTCTCTATTTATGCTGGCAACTTTCTTCAGGTGGGCCATCTTTACTCAACTCCAGCTGAATTAATTCAGCTGGTGCTAAGTTGACCACCAGTTGTAATCCATAACAGCTAGTTTAATTAGTTCCTTGCTACTGGAGCTTGTTACTGATGTCAGGATTCAACATGGTTTTATGCATCCAGGAACTGTCCAACACAAGGTAGACTCACTGTCAAGTAAGCACTATATGTAGCACGTAATTTCTCCCTCAGTTGCAAAGAAATAACCCCCTTCACCTTAAAATATCTGGATACTTGGCTATTTTAAGCCACAGGGTACATCTTTAGAGTCTTGGACTCTAAAGGTGAACATTCCTTCAACTTCATCCCCCATCTTCCTTTGGAAACAGAATCACAGCCCACAAAGGAGAAGGATCATCTTGTCCAACCCACAGACCATTTATCACATGTGACATTAGTTTTAGCCAAGCTTCTATGATGTACTCAATTAAAATCTTTATTCCTCTGCCTTCTTAGGTACCCAAGTCAGCAGCCAGACCCCAATTCTCTCCTTTACACATGTCTTGGGATTGAGGTTAACTGCTCCACACTACAACAGTTAAAGGTATAAAAATCTTTCAATAGAGACTCACTGGTTTTGAGAAATAATGCTTTTGTAAATATGGTGAAAATGTTCTCACAATTTATTTAAGATGTCATAAAGTTTTAGCCAACTCTGCCTTTTCAAACCACAGCCTCAAATTCTAAACTGGAGAACTGAGCAGCAATTATCTTAAAATTCTCCTAATCATTTGGCCATAAGTAACCTTTCTCCAAACACTCTAATAGCAAAAGAATTTTCCTTTAGAGGAAATGTTCCAACTTTTTATTTATATAATTTTCCCCTAAAACAGTTGAAATATCTGAAATGTGCACAAGACTTATAAAATGGAAATATAAGTACCTTAGTAAGATTTAAACTCATACTGTTTCCACAGTAATAGTTCTCCTCCCAGACTAGCCTGAGTCAAATGATACCACAGAAAACATTTGCACATATCCTGTTAGGAAAATTTTTCTTTCCCTCAAAGTAAACTTTCAGGATTTATATCTTAGTGTGACTATATGGGCATGTATTATTTCTCCCAGAAAGTATATTTTCATTTCGAAGTTAATTGTTACATCAGAAGGTCTGGATTCATCTTGGAGCTAACTGGATGGAGCAGAGTTATAGGGTTGGGTAAACTTGACCTCTCTTTAACAACTACCAGCATGTACTGTATTCATTAATTAGTATACTGAGAAATCTCTAAGGAAAGTAATTGTGTTTATCATTTATTTTTGAACTTACAGAGACATTTCCAATGGACATGTAAACAAGGGAATCTGATCTCAGTAGTTCTATGATAGATAGACTTCTGTTTACTGCTCCTGCTGCAAGCTCCATGAGACTGCAAGGGTATGTTTTGTTCAGTCTCATTAGATGTTCATCAAAACGCAGGCCATGTATGTATAAATCAGGATTTGTGAGAACAATAAAATGACTTGGAAGCTACTTCACATATACACAAACAAGATACACACACACACACACACACACACACACACATATATATATATATACATAGAGAGAGAGAGAGAGAGAAAGAGAAATTGGTACATAGGGAAGAGAATAAGGTTTCAGAGACCAAAGAATCTGAGGCAAACTGGTGACAATGTCTTGATTACTTTTCTCTCATTGCTAAGACAAAATATTCAATACCTACCCACAATTTAAGGGAAGAAAGATTTATTTAGCTCATGGTTTATAGAGGTTTCAGTCCATAAACAGCCAGCTCCAAGGCTGATGGCAGGCAGACGCATGGCAGAGGAGATGGAAGGCAGAAGGTAGTAAAGGAACAAGGGATGACTACAGCCCTTTCTGCCCCTTATATTTTACCCAGGCTATTTAGGGTGGGTAGTACTCACACTTAATCCTAATGCCCTTGAGCCTAGGGTTGCACCATGAAATAATCCTGGTGTCAAACATCTAGATTCAGCCACCTCTAAAAACTTCACCGCTGACCCAGGCTTTTGGGGGACATATAGAAAAAAATTATAACAGACGATTTACTAATGTTGTGCACAGTTTCACATAATTCAGCCTCTATGACTCAGTTTCTTTGGAAGCTTATGAAAATAATAAAAAATGTATAATAAAAACCACTTGACAAGGACTTTGCCATAATAAGAAATCAATAAATATTGACTTCCATTATCATATGGAACTATCTCGGGGCTGGCCTCTAGTGGAACTGAAACTCACCTGACAAACACTGGTTTGGTAGAAAGTCCAGAAGCCTTCTTACCTAGGAATTTTGGATGAAGAAAGAATCTGGGTTTAAGAAGCTAGAATACTACCACTTAGCCATCATATACGAGAGATGTGTTTAGGTGATCAGTGGTCCCTCAGATCTGTCTGAACCTTCAGTGGATTTATGCCCATATACTGGGGTGACTATTTCTAGAAATATGGTAGCTCCTTTTCTGGTGGGTGGAATTCAAGCTCAGTAGAAAGAGCCAAGAGATTGGTAATCTGGGTGATTACTGCTCATGTAACTTGTCTGGGGCTGGGGAGTCCGGGGATTTGTAACTGGCTAGTACTTCTCCTGGCTACTTAGTGAAGTACATAAGAAATGGAGCTGCACTTGCAACCAGAAGTCCCACCTGGATCAAACTCAGTTCTATTACAACTAGATACATAAATGCACTTCCCTCCCTGAAGTTCACCTATCTTACACATAAGATGGTGATTAATATACCCCATAGAATGATTTTGAAGATCACATGAAGTAACGTATGAGATAATTGGCAGCTGGGGACAGTGAACGTGTTGAACTGAGTTGTTTGGACTGCAAGACTCATGGAATTTTGCCCGCTTTACCATCAGCTCTCTGTGTCGATTTTAGCAAGTCTTTGGTAATTGCTAATTTACTGTATTTTACCATCATGCTACCTGTCAAGTCTACTGATTTCTTTTTTACTTACTTCCACCTTGCCAGACAGCCAAACATTTTAATTCCTACATCTTTACTGCTGAGGCAGCACTTTGAGTGATCCCTCACTATGGTCTCAGAAAAGGGGATCCTATCTGACTCCTGCTGCATCAAAATGGGACATTTCCTGAGGAAATCTGCCTTCATTATTTCTCAAATCATCAATCTCCAGGCCTTGGTTAAGATATGTATTATATTTGGGCCTAACTTCCCAATTTATAAAGTAAAAGGTGTTGGAGTGGAGAAGATAAGTTAACAGAAAATTATTCACTGCTAAGAGCAGTCATTCATGAAGAAAACTTGGTTGTTACTCTGAGTTAGATCCTCAGCTTTAGCAAATGTTAAACTTGTAATAGACCTGTTACACATTGTGTGTATACTAATATGACTAGTACCTTACATTTTCTCCATTCTATGTTCTTTCTAAAGAAATATAAGGAATTAATTGATTTTCTTTCCAGAGTCTTAGTTCTCTTTCCTACCAAAGGAAATCAGCAGATTTTTGTGAGGAAGAAGAAGGAGGGAGTGAAGAAGGGAAGGAAGAGATGCAAGGGAAGGGGGAGGTACAGGGGTACGAGGACAGATTTTAGGTTTGGCAGAGATGACTGAAAAAGCAGGAAAGAAACATGGAAGTAGTTTGTGTTCTCGGGGCAAAATTGCTCCACCCAGGAAGCTGGTCTTTCAAACCCAGCTGGAAAGCAGAAAGATGTAAGTTGTAGGCTGAAACACAGACATATGTAAGTGGCAGGATCTTGAAGGTACGCTTGTCGGGAAGAGTAAGTCGACAACAGTGTCTATGAAATTGCCCTATTCATAGATCAGGCCAGTGAGGGTCCTCATCATTGACAAGATGGACTAATATCCATGTGTCTCATTGTTTGCATTCAAAAGTCTGGTGTAGTGGATTTGAGGATGATGAAAACAAAGAATAATGATATTTGAAATCTTCTTGACTTGATCAACAGATGTTAAGATTTTGGTCAAGTTAGTAAAACTGTGGAATGGTGACATATCTTACATATTAGTAGTTGTGAGCAATTTATGCATGTGACTAGTTTGCTGCATTATGGTATAAATAACTACCTATTAAATCATTCACTGTTTACAGAGAGTCTACTTATGAAATAGTTTATAGCTTTGTTGATAGGAAAGCTTTCTTGAAAACTAAATTATAAGTAGAACATTAAAAAACGTATTTTAGAAACATTCTAAATATCCATGAGAGGAGAGTGAGCAAAGTGTGAGATTTTAATGTAGCAGGATTCAGTGTCAACATTTATTAAACTTTAGTGTGCATTTAAATCACGAAGGGATCATGGTATAGATTCTATTTCTGTGGGTCACTGGAAAGACTGTTGCAGCTCACAGACAATCAGTGACCCTTTTCACCACCTGCAGAACCTTGCTGGGCTGATGGGAACCTCAGCAACACCTTACCCACACAGAGGACCTCAGCAGGCTTGCGACAGTGTGGTGAGTTTCCTCCTTAAATAGAGGACCTCAGTGGGTAAACAGGAGCAGTAGTGAACTCCCCCCAAGCTGTAGGACCTTTGCAAGCCTGGAAAGAATGTGGGTGAGTCCTTTCTCCATACAGAGAACACCAGGTGGGTTGAGGTGAGTGCCAATAAGGCCTCCCCCAACTCAGAGGAAAACAAAAGGACTTAGGAGACACCCAGTGACACAGTAGGATCCCAGCAGAGGCCAACACTATAGCTAGGAAGATCTGGCAGCCTGGAACAGCCTGAATCGGCCGTAGTAACAGTAGGAACTAAGGGTTGACTTACATCAATACCCCTAGGCTAGTGAGCCTAGGAAGAATATAGGATTCACCCAACAGGCCCTGTAGGAGGAATTCAAGTGACTGGCCCTCCTCTTCATTGTGGAACCCAGCAATTGGAAAAACATCAACCACACAGCAGGACGCTAAGACACACACTATAGACATTTGAGACTAGTGGGATTGAAATACCAAATATTAACCCCAGAGGTGAAAATGAAAAAACAGAAAAGCAAAATACAATCTCAAACCTCCAGTCCATCAGGAACAAGTACAGGAGACATCAACATAGAGGACGTTAAAAGTTATACACCCAAAATTTCTGAAAAGATAGCAAGTGCAATAAAAAAAATCCATGAGGTTATAGAGGGAATCAGATTAGAAATAATCTCTCATGTAAGGAAAGAAATGACAACCCTAATAAAGGAGTTGCTCAGCATAGCTAGAGAAGACAAATAAAAAAGTACAGGAGCATGGGAAAATGACAGAAACCTTGAATGAACAATATAGAAAAGACATTGAAAGCATGAAACAAATTCAAAGAGATATCCAAGAAATAAAAAATTTTATTGAAAGCTAGCTAAACCATTTGAATGAAGCTGAAGATAGAATTTTGGACCTTGAGGACAGGATCTCAGTTACTAATCATGAAAGGAAAGAACTTTTAAAAATAACAAGACAGCACGAAATGACAATTCAATAGCTTCAAGATATTGCAAAGAGAAACAATGTAAGACTAATAGGCATCAATGAAGATGCAGGGGTCAATGCAACGGACATAGGCAAACTCTTCACAGAAGTAATAGCAGAAAATTTCTCAAACATAGGAAAAGAATCTGATATACAAATAAATGAGGCATATAGAATGCCAAACAGTCATAACCGAAATAAATCTACACCCAGATATATAATAATTAAGATCTCAGAAATTCAGCATAAAAACAGAATACAAAAAGCTTTTAGAGAAAAGACACAACTCACCTATCAAGGAAAGCCTGTTAGAATTATGGCAGACTTCTCATCACAAACCCTAAAGTCAAGATGAGCTTGGGGTGAGGTGTTTAAAGCCCTGAAAGAAAACAACTTTTAACCCAGATTGATGTACCCTGCAAAACTTTCTTTGAAATTTAATGGAGAAATAAGATACTTCCATGACAAAGAAAAACTGAAGAAATTCATGTCCCCCAAATCAACCCTGGAAAGGGTACTGAAAAACATACTAGAGAGAGATAAAAATGACTACAATTCCTAGAACAACAACAGAAAGAAACCACCAGACAGGGCAAGCAATTAAACAAGGGGGAAAAGCAGAAAACCAACAGGAAAACAGCATGACAAAATTGAGCCAGTACATATCAGTTATATCCATCAAGGTAAATGGTCTCAATTCACCAATTAAAAGAAATACGTTGACAGAATGGATCAAGAAACGAGATCCAACAATATGCTGTATACAAGAAACACATATGACTCAAAAGGAAACTGACAGACTAGAAGTCATAGGTTAGAAAACAATATTCGATGCAATAGAAACCTAGAAAAAAGCAGGGGTAGCTATTCTGTTTGCAGACAGTGTATACTTCAAACCAAAAATGAACAAAAGAAATAAAGAAGGTCACTACATCCTTGTTAGTAGAAAAATTCAAGAGGAAGAGATAGCAAACATAAATATATATGCACCAAATACAGGAGCACCCAACTATATAAGACAAATATAATAGACATGAAAAACCAAATACACAATAACACAATTGTCCTGATGGATTCACAGCTGAATTCTACAAGAAATTTAGAGAAGATTTAATGCTTTAATAATCCATTGTCACAGAGAGATAGATCAACTAGACAAAAAGTCAGCAAAGAAATAACAGAACTGAATCAAACCTGTGCAAAAATGGACTTAGTAGATGTTAACAGAGTGTTCTAACCAACAATATCAGGGTACACATTTTTCTCAGCTGCACATGGGACATTCTCTAAAATAAACCATATATTAGCCCAGAGATCATGCTTAAGTAATTGCAAAGGTATTGAAATTATTCCATGCATATTATCTGATCATAGTGCCCTGAAATTGGAATTCAATGGCAAAAAAAAAAAAACTGCAAAACCCACATAAACACATGGAAAGTAAATAACAACCTGTTGAACAACCAATGGGTTGCAGATAAAAATAAAGAAGAAATTAAACAATACTTACAATTCAATGAAAATGCAGATACAACATACAGAAACCTATGGGACACAATGAAAATGGTCCTAAGAGGGAAATATATAGCAATAAATTGTCACATTAAGAAAATAGAATTATGTACAAATAACCTAATGCTACACCTCAAGCTTCTAGAAAAAGAAGAGCAGGTCAAACCCAAAGCTCATAGAAGAGAGGAAATTATAAAGATCAGAGCAGAAATCAATGCAATAGAGACTAAGAAAACAGTACAAGGAATTAATGAATCAAAGAGCTGGTTCTTTGAGAGAATAAACAAAATTGATAAGCCTGTAGCCAACCTTATAAAGAGAAAGAAAGAAAAAACTCAAATTCATGCAATAAGGAATGAAAAGGGAGAAATTACTACAGATCCCATGGAAATTCAGAAGATTATGAATATCTACTTTGAAAACTTTTACTCACATAGGGTGGAAAACACAGAGGAAATGGACACATTCTCAGAAATGTGTGAATTACCAAAGCTTATTCAAGAAGATATAATTTGAATAACGCAATATCAACTACTGAAACTGAAAACGTGATTAAATACTTGCTAACAAAGAAAAGCCCAGGTCCTGATGGATTCACAGCTGAATTCTACAAGAAATTTAGAGACGATTTAATGCCAATACTCCTCAAACTTGTCCATGAAATTGAAAGGGAGACAATCCTCCCTAACTCATCCCTGGAAGCAAGTATTACTCTTATACCAAAACCAGAGAAAGTTCCAATCAAAAAGGAGAGCTGTAGGCCAATCTCCCCAATGAATATTGATATAAAGATTATTAATAAAATGCTGGCAAATAGAATGCAGCAAATCATCAAGAAGATTATACATCATGACCAAGTGGGATTTATCCCAGGAATGCAGGGATGGTTTAACATACACAAATCAATAAATGTAATACACCACATCAACAGAGCCAAAGACAAAAATCTCATGAACATCTCAATAGATGCAGAAAAAGCCCTTGATAAAGTCCAACACTTGTTCATGACAGAAACCTTACAGAAATTTGGAATAGATTGTATCTACCTCAATCTAATAAAAGCCATCTATGACAAAACAACAGCCAACATTATACTAAATGGACAAAAAATTAAGCTTTCACTCTAAAATCAAGAACAAGATAAAGATGTCCACTATCACCACTCCTGTTCAATATAGTTCTGGAAACATTAGCCAGAGCAATCAGACAAGAGAGAGACATAAAAGGAATAAGGATAGAGAAGGACTAAGTTAAATTATCGCTATTTGCAGATGACATGATACTCTACATATAATACCTAAAAACTCCATCCAAAGGCTACTAGAGTTAATAAATTCAGCAGTCTAGCTGGATACAAAGTCAACACTCAAAAATCAATAGCATTCCTGTACACAAACAACAAATTCACTGAGAGAGAAATTATGGAAATAACACCTTTCACAATAGCATCTAAAAAATGAAATACTTAGGAATTAGCCTAACAAAGAATGTAAAAGACCTATATGCTGAAAACTATAGCACTCTAAAAAGGAGATTGAAGAGGATGTCAGAAAATGGAAAGATATCCCTTGCTTTTGGTTAGGAAGAACCAACATTGTGAAAATGTCAATACTCCCAAACTCTTATACAGATTTAATGCAATCCCAATCAAAATACCATTAACATACCTTAAGGATCTAGAAAAAACATTCCTAAAATTCATTTGGAAACAGAAGAGACCTAGAATAGCAAAGGTAATTCTGGGCAACAAAAGCAGAACCGGAGGCATCTTAATTCCTGACTTGAAATTGTGCTACAAAGCTACAGTAATAGAATTAGCATAGTACTGGCAAAAAAATAGACCTGAGGATCAATGGAACAGATTAGAAGATGCAAATACAACTACAAAGACACTCAGCCACCCTATATTTGACAAAGGGGCTAAACATGTTCACTGGAAGAAAGATAGCCTCTTTAATAAATGGTGCTGGAAAAATAGGCTTTCCACATGCTGAAGACTGATGCTAGACCCATGTCTATCACCATGCAGTAAACTAAAGTCTAAATGGATAAAAAAATCTAAATATTAAAACAGAAACACTAAATCACTGGAAGACAAGGTAGGTAGAAACCTTGAAGACATAGGAGTAAGCAAAGAGTTCATGAACAAAACACAGACCACATGGGAAGTACTTCAAATAATCAACAACTGGGATCTCATCTTATCAAAAAGTTTTGCAGTTCAAAAGAAATCACCACTAAAGTGAAAACTCCCAGAATGGGAAGGAATTTTAGCCAACTGTCCCTCAGACAAAGGACTTATACCCAGAACATGTAAAGAACTGAAAAATATCAGACCCCCAAATTCAAAGATCAAATCCAAAAATGGGCATCTGAGATGAACACTCACTTCTCAGATGAAGAAATACAAATGGCAAATAAATACATGAAGAAATGCTCAACATCACTGGTCATTTGAGAAATGCAGATTAAAACAACGTTGAGATTCCATCTCACTCCAGAAAGAATGGCTGCCATCAAGAAATCAACTGATAACAAATGTTGGTGAGGTTGTGGGAAAAAAAACCATACTTCTCCACTGTTGGGGGGAGTGTAGACTGGTTCAGCCACTGTGGAAATCAGTGTGGAGAGTCCCCCAAAAAACTAGGATTGGAAATCCCCTTCAATCCAGTTATTCCCCTTCTGGGTATTTTCCCAGAAAAATTGAAAATGTCATGTCATAGTTATATATGTGCACCCATGTTTATACAGCACAGTTTGTAATAGCTAAATCTTGGAAACAACTAAAATGCCCATCAACTGCAGAATGGATAAAAAAGATGTGGATTTTTATACAATGGAATATTACTCAGCTATAAAAAAGGATGGTCTTGAGGCTTTTATAAGTAAATGGAGGCAACTTGAGGCTATACTCATAAGGGAAATAAATCAGACTCACATTTGTAAATATCGTATTGTCTTCCTAGTGTAAAAAGTCTATAATAATAAGCTGAAAGAGTAATAACATCCAAAATTTACAATAGATATTGTAATATTGAAAGGGAAAGAAAATGCTCAAAATTAAAGAACAACTGGGATAGGGGAAAGGAGAAATGGAAGAAAGGAAAAGATTATGTGCATGTAGGTATATACGTATAACAGCATGCATGTATCAGTGTGCCAGATAGATAACTATACTACTAATTCTGTTAGTTCATCAAAAAGAATAGTTTGTTTTGTCAGTATTTGATTGTCTGATCATTTTTTATGCCTAGATCTTGTATCTTGAGCAACTACTTCTAACATAACAATATGCAGTATGCTAACTAGTGTTGATTTCTTACTGTTTTTTAAATTTTGTATTATCACTATCCTTTTTTACGTTTTGCATTTTAAAATAAAAAGAAATATCAAAAAAGAAATGAAAAAATGTAAATAATGCAAACCAATCTTGTATATTGTTTTTTGATGCATGACAAATATATCATTAAATTATAAAAACAAGCACAGGAATGATAAACACTAAATTGCTTATAGTAGCTAACTTAAGGAAGAATGGACAGGAAAGATTTTGAGGAAGTTTCCCAAGGAGATTTTCATGATGTTCAGCCTTTCTTAAGGTTGTTAGTAGCCACAGATGTGTCTGTAATGTCATTTGCTCTATTTGTATGTCAATAGTAGGATAAAAACTGTGTATGTGTGTGTATGTGTGAATTAATTTAGTGGTCCAAAAGACATTATGTATTAAAAATTTATTATTTTCCATTGTTATCTTTTGTTTTTTAGTGAGAGAATAATCTTACCTGATTTTAATCTTTAATAATATACAAGATGGAAAATATAAATATAAACCAAAGTGCTATATTTGAGAAAAAGAAAACATGTTTTACTTATTAAGAAATATGGTATTTCTTAAGTATCTTTAATAAGAAGTTTCCACTTTTTCCATGACACATAATTCTAGATATACTTAATTGTTAACACTTAAGATTTGCCAAAGAATAGTTTACATTCTGGTAAGAGAAGAGCTCATAACACATTGTGAAAGTATTATTTAAAAGCAGTTTATAATTTATAATAGGACACTTGTAGGATTGGCATCCTTACAAGGAAATATTTTTTTCTGTTTAGTTTTTCTATTTCTGTTTAAAAGTAGTTTTAACTATTTTTCTAAAGGAAATTAAGGAAGGAGTATATATTTTAGTGCATAAAATATATGCCACAGGAAAAAGGTAGGACACACAGGTAGTAAATAAGTAAAAGATAACAGCTGAATTCTCATGAAAAAGGAACAACTTAATACACAAATGTCTAGAAGTATTTTCATGTTAACTAAGTTCAAAGAAGTACATAATAAAATAGCTAGGAATGATGATCTTGCCTTTCTAATTAGCAAAAAGCTTTCTTCAAAATTGTAATATTAATTCTTGGGAGGATATGACAATATAAGCACTTTTTTTTAAATTGGTATTATAGTAAATTGGGACAATGTGGAACACTGACAATATGTGCCAAGAGTTCTAAAAATATTTATATTGTCCACTGAAGACTCTTTTTAAAAAAGAAATTTATCTGAAGTTCAGAAAATATGCCTAAATAGTTTCATCACAGTATTATATAACAATAAAAATTATGAAGGAATCTATATTAACTTGGATGCTACTGGAAGAGGATGTGAAGAAGAGAGTATATATTTAAAGTTTTTATTCGGTGAAATTTATGTCAAAGATTAAAAAAGAGAGGAGTTTTGTACGTTTCATAGATTTTAAGGAATTTCTCAATACTAGTCCCATGGGATAATTCTCCGTACAGGGCTCTCTGATCTACTGAAATGTGTATCCTCTGCCCTTCTCCCACTCGTTTTGCATCTATTTCCAGAACTCAGTTGCTTTAGCCCACTTCTGCTCTGGCTGCCTAATGCTACAGTCTTTCCCTGTAGGTTTGTGCTGTTTAACTAAAGACAGCTTTAATGTCAGCCTGTACTACAACCTTAAAGCCATTCCTGATGAGTTAAGATTCATGCCACACCTTTACTTTGACAACGGTACTTTGAAGTAGATCAAAACTGTACACACATATACAACTTTAAAACACAAAACAATTGGACACATTTTAAAATATAAAACTTTTTTCCTGTTTATGCATCCTGATATGAAGTGAGTAAGTAGCAAATTTAGTTCTTTCCTAAACCAATCTGCTATTTTCAGAACAAAACTTTTGGAATCCAGGGTTCTCCACCTGATGGTGTCGTCGATGGTGACATTGGCTTTCATGTGTTGGATTCATTCTTGTTATCCAGGTGTGACTAAAACCAGTTAAACTCATTTTCTGATTGGCTTGAGGTTTGTTAAATGACTGCAGGTAATATCTGAGAAAATTGTTTGATGCTAATTTCTACCCCTTAAATGAAGATACTTGGTTATTCTCAACCCTGAATCTCTAAATCTTATTTTTCCATATGCAGATACCAGCAACAAGTTGGCATAGAACTTTACTCACAGATATATATTTGATGAAACCTTATTACATTCACTACCATCTGTGCAAATTTTGTGTGGATTACTAGACCAGACCCTGACTTAGATTATTTTAAAGAAATTGTAGTTGTGTCATTTGCTTAAAATAACCACATATAATGCACTTGTTTCATAATATATTGGCCCAATTTTATTGTGATGCACAGAAAATATTCAACATTCCCTTGGAAGGTGAAAAAATTCCAAAAATGGCTATCAGTTATTTTCTGGAATGAACATTTGCACTAGCATGGAATCTGGCTCTAGTCACTCCTGGGTGGTGGTTCTTAGGCTTTGGAGCTCAGATGATAATGAACAGCCTCATTAGGCTGTTTTTGTGTGAACATAATGAATCTGTGAGAATGGACACCTCTATGATTTGTTAATTTCAGACTTTAGATGTCTACTATACCAACCTATTAATACCCGCTTGTTCAAATACAGACATTAAGTGAAGTATTGCTGAAGACTCTTGAATATGTCTAAATTTTGGGAGACTTGCTTTTGATAGATTCCTGCTTTGTGCTTTGTTGCTTTGCTCAGTTTAAAGGTCCAGATACTTAGCTTAGATATACAAAGATGATACTGTAGAAATAACCTATTCTAGTCAGGTGCGGTGGTGCAGGCTTATAATGCCAGCATTTTAGGAGACTGAGGCAAGAGGATCAAAAGTTTGAGCTCCTCCTTGGCAACTTTACAATTCTCTATTTCAAAATAAAAAATAAAAAGGACTGGGAATGTAGCTCAGTGGTATAATGTCTGTAGGTTCCATCCTCGGAACTGCCAAAAAAAAAAAAAAAAAACCCTCCTAAAATAATAGCTTTGTTTCTTGTCTTTTGATTCTGAAATTACAGATAAATGATTTCTACTCACATTATAAAGAGTCAGGCTCATAAAATGTTTGATGCATTTTTATCAATGCATAGTATTGTAACCATGGTGGAATTAACAATGTTCTCTCATCTCTAGATTAGTCTCTTCGCTCTCCTGCAGAGTCTCAGCATTTCTTTTTCTGGAATGACTTGACCATAGTGAAGTAGCACCCGGCAAAAGATAGGTAAAAGTCTAATCAATAAAGAAATAGTATATTTGGCTTCCCACCGTATAACCTCTTCTTATTAAATCTTTCTTTCTTTAGCAATTCTTCAACCTGGTTTCAGATTTAGGTTCAGTGTTAACTCATGTCCTTTTATTGGCAGTGGTGCTTTTTGTTTCAGTAGTGTTTTATTCTTCCCATTCTCCCCACGTTTGGAAACATTACTGCCCTGGGTACTGGATCCCTCTAACAAATATGAACGAACTGCAACATTAACTGCCTCTCCCCCTCCACATTTGTCTGAATCCGATGAAACTCTGCAAGAGGAAGACAAATGCACCCTTGTCACCCTGCACAGTGAGCAGAGCGCACTGGGGCATATTGCAATTGGGGAGGGAGTTGCTCCCCTGGGGCACAGCTCCCATGTGACCCTGGGGTTTACATATCAGTTGCCCATTAGAAGAAGTGAAGAAAGTTGTCTAAATTAATAAGTGTAATACTAGTAAGTTCTTTGAAGCTGAGAATTACTTTACAACTGCTAATTACAATATATTAAAATATTTTTATGATTTTACTCTGTAGAATTCTCTCAATAGAATTGTTGTTGACAAGTTAAATATGCTGATGTACTCTTGCTTTGTTGCAAAACATCCAAGTGCAAGCTCAAATGATGATTTCCAAAGTTTTCTTTTGAAAATGTTAGTGTAAAGCAAAAGCAAATCCAAATGGAAATAAGCCATCAAAAAATACCCAAACAGTGCTGATTCTCTTACTGCTGCCCAATCCATTTTATTATGTCAACATATTATAAGGTGGTGTTAAGTCATTCATATTATGAGTTCTGATGTTCTAGACCTGGGTAAAACTTTCAACTTCATCAATTTCTACCTGTGAGATACTGGGCAGTTCTTTAACCTCTCTAGGCCTCAGTACTCTCTCCTGTAAAATAAAATGTTCCTTGGACTAAGTATGGAAAATAATATTTTTATAAGATAGTGATTCTTTCAAAATAGGTGCTCAATTCTAGAATTTATTAGTTTATAATAGCAGAGTGTGTACCAGTATTTCATTTATTCAAACTTGTAATCTTTGGCCAGCATTTGGATTAATTGGCTGATGTCTGCAGTTAATTGGTTGATGTTTTTGGTGCACTAGTGGTTAAACATTTGTTAAAATAACCCTTAGTTAATTGTATGTTGTGAAACTATTTCAAGTTTTGAATTTTGTATTTTTTTAGTTTATTTAAACTTATTGGTACATTTTAGGTATACAAAGTGATCATTCATTATAAGAAATTTGTGCCTCACATGATATATAACAAAGGGAAGTAGGTTCTTTTTTGGGAATAATTTTACCGATATATGTTTTCTAATAGAAATGTAAAATACAAACAAACATCAATTAACAAAACTAAAGAACTGCTATTGGTTTCAGAAAATCTTTCTTAAACTATTAAACTTTTAGTTACTTAATATATTAGACCAAGCACCAGTTTAGTGACTCTGTTTATTATCTTTTGATTAATCTTGTTACTTAGAGCAACTTTCTTTTCTTCCTCCACTTTTTCTCCCTCCTTCACTTCCTTTCTGTCTGCCTTCCTTTTGTCTTTCTTCTTGTCTTACTGCTTTCTTCCCTCTCTTTTTTCCCCCTTCCTCCTTTCTCATATCCTTCCTCAGGGGGTAGTATGGCCTTTGTTGAGTTCCAAATTGGGAGACCTTGGTTTTAGTCTTGTTTTGCTGCTTAATTGTGGTCTACTCACATGAAATGTTTGATTCTCAGTCTTCTCTACTCTTTCAGTAATACAGTATGTGTAAGTGGACATGGTTGGATTTTAATAAGGATATTTTGGCTCAGAATGTAGAAATCCCAAAACTATTTTCTTTCCTAAAAAATTCATCATTCACAATACACAAAGCAAACCAAGACTACTGTGGCAGTAAAATAAAATCGGCAATCACTTTGGTCCTCAAATTTAGGTAGTTCCAAGAAACCAGTTTAAATTTGAGGACAGCACCTTTTGATTTTACATTAACACTAAATAGGCCAAAAGGACTATGCTATCTTTGCCTGTTTTTCCACTGAGAAAAAATACAAAAACAAAAAGTGCTGGTTGAGAATAAGTTGTAAAAAAGAAAGTCAGCAAGAAAGCAGTACAGTATGAACAGGATGAGGAAAAAAAGTATTTAAAATAGGAACAACCAATAATAGATGAAGATATAAGAAAATCTTCCAAACCAACAGTTATTTAACTAAGGAAATCCAAATAAGAATGAGAAAAAAAAGAATTCAAAGAAGGGAAAAACTAAAATGATTAAAAAGCATATGAAACAAAGCTCACTTTGGATAACTGTAAATTAAAACTTTATGCAAGAGTATGGCAAATTTAAGTAATGTCAAATACTATCATAGGCTTAAAAGTCAGGAGTCCTTCATCACTACTTGGTGCCATATAAGCAAGTGCAGCTATCCTGGAGATCATTTTAGGACTCCTTGGGGAACTTGAATGTGCACTAACCTGCTGACCAGAAATTCTACAGTTGGGAGTATTGCTCAAAGGAAATCTTGCATGGGAGAACAAGGAAAAATTAGTGAGAATCACCCTTTAAAAAAAAGAAAGAAAGCAGCCAATACCACTTGCCTCAGTGAGACAGCAGGAGTGGTGGAAGCGGGAAGGGAGAGGTTGGGAAGAGAGAGAGATGAGAATCCAACAGCACATATGTGTCAACCATACAGAAGTTCTAGAGGGAAGGAACAGCCTCATGACTAACCTTTGCTTGGACATGGTAATGACATTGGCCACTTGTGCAGTTTAATGTCTGCGAGGGCCTGGTTCATAGGGAATGCTCAACATGTGCAGTGGTAATTGGCAAAGTTAGGGTGTTTTACCTTTTCAGTTGAAGGAAACTATCTTTGGCTGCTTTCCTAGTTAAGGAATTAGGGAACTGAAGTCAGGCTTTTTATGGCAAACAATTTGAGGTGCGTAAGTCTTTGAAAAGAACTGGTTTCATTTTATGCTAACAGTAGTTGAAGAATTAACCAATTATTAGAACTCCATTCTAGACTTCTCTGTGAAGCAAGTCTAGCTTGATTCAGTGGTTAAAAACAGAGACTCTTAATTTGAATCCCAATTCTACCCCTGGTTAGGTACACAATCGTGGGTGAGTCATGACTTCATGCCTCACTGTTTTATCTTTAAAACTAGTAATATCTATCTGTGCAGTAAAGGATTTAATTTTGTCCAAAGAGAGGATTGGCTTTTGCCTTTGGCTACTGGAAATTATTTCTGGGCCTATGGAATGTACTGACTGATAAGAGTGTCTTGTTTTCTTGGAACTTTGGACTGTGTCAGAAAGTCTAAAAATGTGATTTACTATGGGGGCTTTGGGGTTTTGGTGCTAGTTTGGTACTAGCCCAAGTAGAGATTCTGGGCATCAGAGCTCAGTGAGGTCTCCTACTTGGCAACCTCCTGTGTGTGAGACAATCACCACTGAGAGGAGTTAATGCTGTCCGTGACTACACAAGGACAGGATATGTGGAAGTTCAGTGTTGGAAATTCTCTTGAACTCTGCCCAATGTACTTCTTCCCTTAGCTGAATTTAATCTATATTCCTTAACTGTAATAGACTGTAGCAATTACATAATAGCTTTCCATGACTTGTATGAGTCTTTCTCATAGAATTATCAATACTAAGAGTAATACTAAGTATGCCGAATTTTCTGTTACTGCCAGAAGTGTGAACGGTGTTCTCTAATGTATACTAATAGGGTTTTGTAGAAGATTAACATAAATAATATATTAAAGCACTAAGAATACTGACTGGCACAAAATTAACCTTAATTAAATTGCTATTATTACTGTTACATCTCCTGAGGTAATGCCATGTTGTGAATGAAAGACCTGAAACTCACACACAAAGCATTGCTGAATGCAGAAAATAAAAATATGGAAAATACCTATGCTATGAAAAATTTGTTAGTTTGAAATTCAAATGTAACTGGGCTTCCTATACCTTATTTGACAAGCTTAAATATGGCTCTAGCTATTTTATAGGAAATGTTTAAAATGGTGGTGTTCATAGTTAGAATGTGGTTGACCTGGATTCTAACTATATTTTTGGACTCCCAAGCATTTAAAAAGGTAAACAAAACAAAAGAAAACAAAAATATATTCCACAAGTGGAAGAGAAATACCTCGGGAAGAAGTCAAATAAGGGAATAATATAAAATCTGAAGATGTATTATCAGAGGTTAGATATAGCAACTCAATCAGGTTTCCCTTGGAAGTCTCTTGAGTTCTATCTTGGGAGCCATTGCTTGATAGAAAAATTAATTTCTGGGGGTGATACTGGGAATTGATTCAGGGCCTTCATATTGAGCTATATCTCCAGCCCTTTTTGTTTTGAAATGGGGTCTCACTAAGTTGCTAAGTTGACCAGGCTGGGCTCAGATCCTCCTACTTCAGCCTCCCATAGTGTTGGGGTCATTGGTGTGCATCACCATGTTTGGTAAAATTTAAGTTTTATATAGTGAGACAGGCAATTTAAAAATCATAATTTTGAGTGTAGTAACTTTTCTGAATGCCTTAATACTATAATTTTTTTGTCTATTTAAAAGAAATTGGTATTTTCTGGGTGCCCATCATATGTACTTGAGTAAGATTATTGCTATTATACACTTTAGTTGGTTAGAGTTACCAAACCATTAGTACTTGCATCTCCCTAATACACTAGAAAAGCAGACTTAATAGATAGTTGAATCTCCATTTTATAAATGGGGAAATGACCTAAAAGAATGTTGGGCATGTCAAGGTCAGTGTCTATTATGCTAAAAAAAACATATTAGGTCTTCCATCTCTGGGTCATGGGATGTATTCACTACTTGCTGTTCATGATTACAGACATATTCTAGATAAAGTAAAAATAAGATAGAGAACCACCTCTCTCTATTAGAGTATCTTTGAATGGTAATTTGATTATTAGTATTATGTAATGCAATGAGGAGAAATTAGATTTCTTGCCACCAGACTAATAAGATACATCCCTATCTTTGCTGTGTAGTGATTAAGGTACTAGGAAAGTTAACCTCTGTGAGTTTCAATTAGACCAGGATCTATTTGATAAGGCTACTGTTTGCCTGAAAATATAATGATAATGGTAAAGTGCCCAGTATATTCAGAAGATACTGTTCAAATGTTAATACCCTTTTCTTTTAATGTCACAAACAAGGAATAAAATGAAGTACTGAATAACTTGTCTTTACTGTTATAGTTTGGTTTTAAGGGACAGAATTGTAATGTTGTTCATCAAACAAATTTTTAGATTTTTTTCTAAATTGTTTACAAAGATTTCTGGCTTTTGAATAACAATTTATATAGTTTTTATAGTTTAAATACTCATGTTTAGCTTGAAGGATCTTGGAAAATCTTTGCATGTGGGTGGTCTAAAACTGACTGGTTTGGATGAAACTGTTTATTTTGCATGTAATTCAGTAACAAACTTGCTTTGACTTTCCTGGCCTGGGAAGTATCATATTTTACAAACAGATGTGTGAAACTTGCTGATACAAAAAAAAAAAAAAAAAACAAAGGGGCTTTCATTCACAACAAACATAGCCACCCGGTCATGAGAATCAGCTGAGACTTGTTTATACAACCTTTCTGACTAATGCATATATCATATTTGGCTATAGAAGTTGTTTGAATCCACAGTGTAGAAACATACAAAGCTAACTTCATAATGGGTTACAATTTAGTTTTCATGTTTGGGTAAGAGTTACAGAGTCACTGTGACCTCATTAAAAGGAAAGAGGGTTGATTTGCACTCATGATTTTGAAATTTTCAACTTGATTTTAGCCATTAAAAACATTGAAGCATGAAAAAGTGTGAATTCAATCTCTCCTTTTTTGTGATTTTTAAAAAATTAAACCTCTTGCCTTGTGTCCTTGGAATATTTAAAAGGAGAAATCTTTAGCTTCTTTTTGCTCTTCTTCTTAGAATATTGACTTCAAGTGGAATTCTCCTGAGGCAGTATTGCTATCCTGATGCTGGTGTTTCACTTAGAATAATTAAATCAGAGCTTCTGGGAGTGGGATACAAACCTTGACGTGCAGTGTGATCAAAACACATGGTGAATGGGTGAATGTTTAAATTTGAAAGTTATTACACTAGAAGAAACACTGTCACTATTCCTCCTCAAAATACTTCTCCTTGGTTTGAACACTGTTATTTTTCTTGTCACTTTCTGAAGCAGTTCTGGAAGTCTTTTGTGAGTATCTTTAAGACATAAGATAAAACAAAACCAAAGAAACAGGATGTCTTCGTTACTTTTCTTGTTGAGACAAAATGTCCAACACTCAAAGTTAAAGGGTGAAAGATTTATCTCAGTTTACAGTTTGTAGAAGTTTCAGTCCATAATCAGCTGGTTCCAAGGCAGAGTGGGATGGAAGAGGGGCATCACAAAGGAGAAACAGTCATGGCAAAACAGGGGAGGCAGGAGTCAGTGAAGCACCAAGCAGCAACCACAGCAGCAGCAGCAGAAACAATCTTCTTTCTGTACCTTTGTAATGGTTGATACACTGTGTCCACCTGAGAAGTTTAGAAGTTTAACTCAGCAGGGGGTAAGGGTCCTCACTTTGTAAACCTCCTCATCCTGTGCAAGAGGAGGGTACCAAGATGGCATGAGTGCTACATTCGCCCTGGGGGTGGGGTAGCCTGCTTACAATATAAGGGAGGAAAATAGGCTTGTTCTGCCCCTTTTGCTCTTGTTGTTTCTACTGTCTTGAAGTTTTGCCCCTGTGCCATGCCACCCTGCCTTGAAGCCAGCTGATTATAGACCAAAACTTACACAAACTGTGAGCTAAATAAATTTTTCCTTCCTTTATTTTGGGCATTGAGTATTTTGTCTCAGCAACAAGAGAAAAGTAACTAAGACAACCTTATATTCCATCCAGACTACCAACCCTTTTGGAAGGTAGCACTCACACCCAGAGGGAGAAACTTTAAACCCAGCATCACATCCTTAATCCCAGAATCACACATTTTAGATCCAGTCACCTTCAAAATGTCCCACCTAAGCCTGCATGAGGTTTTTATTTGGGGGGAGAGGGGAATCTAGATACAAGGCATAAACACCTAATGAATGCTGCTGCCTAGTGCAATTCAACGGAAAGGCAAACTCAGGCTTGTAAAAAGTTAGCGGTCGGTCCTCATCCAACTTTCTCACCAGATCTGGCACCAGGCCTCTGCTGACCCTCCCACAAAGTCAAAATGACCAGGAAAGATAAACGTTTTGAGTTGATTCAGGACATCAAGACAGCCAGGAAGTCCCTACTAAAGATATTCAAGAAAGAGGACATGCAGAACTGTTTCAGAAAGTGGCAAGAACATTGGGATATGTGTGTTTGAAGGGAGGGTGAGTGCTTTGAAAGGTAATAATAGCATTGTGTCTGTTATAATAATAAATTTTCAAGAATTTAGATTAACATCATATTTTTGATCATACCTTATGTAAAACTCTAAATTCTTCCAGTCAAGATTCATCATCCCTCTTAGAAAAAAAGATAAATCTCTTTAATCAGATTTTTAATCACCAAGTTGATGTCACCTGGGGGACTTCAGATCCACTATCAGTGTCCAGGGCTCTGTGATAAGGTGTTCTGGTTTCATTGATATGGAGCTTTTATTTATGAGACAGCAATTTCTCTGTAATTCATATCTGTGACTAAAACCATAGTATTGATTCCTCAAGGAAAGACAGTACACTTCTTTTCTTGCATCTTCAATTTTTAGGTTAGTACTTAGATATGCATATCCAGGTTCTATTCTATATCATCAAATGCTTTACTTTCCAGTTGCATAAACACTCACATGATTAATACAAAACAAAAGAAAAAAGATGAATGAGTAATTCAAAAGTGACAAATTTTGTATACAAGAGCAATGAAAATTATTTAAAAACAGAAATTTTAAAAGCTCTATGAGCAACAAAATTGAATAGGTGTTAATTTATTATTGAACATTTACAGTGTTAGGAACTGTGTTAAATGTTTCTTTGTGCATTTTAGCATTTAAATCTCACAACAATCTTGTGAGGTACATATGAATGCTATCTTCAGTTTCTTTGACATTAAAACTGAAGTTATATGGTTATACTTAGAATTGTACATTTCCCAAATCACATAGCCATCAGGTGGTTATGTTAGATCTGAGAATTTACTTCTCTAGTAAGCTAATATGCTAACCTCTCACAGTCTCACAGATGCTGGGAAAAGATACAAGACTCTTGGATAAAAAGGAGTTGTAATAATAACTGGATCCTTTGAACTTGTCTTTTGTAACACTGCCTCCTTTCCCTTTGTGTGGCCTTTTGAATTATAAAGAAAATTCAAATGCAAATAATAAAGATGTTAACTGCTAAATAATTTTCCCTTAAAGAACCCAGAACATTCAGTGACCTTCAGATTACATTAGAATACATAGTACCACTCTTTCTGCAGTGCTGTGCATTGCGTAAAGCAGGTAAATGACTGAAAAGTTTAACTTGCAGAAAGGTAATTCATTTACATACATACAGGAGCAAGTCCCAGATAGTTAGGATCAATTAGGATGTTTTGGCCAGGAAAAGGAGAAAAAGTCCCTGCTCATCTTATGGTCTTCCTGCCCATTGCCCTTTGCTGCTCTTTTCTCACCCTGTGCAAGCCCTTTTGTGTACTTGAGTTCTTTAAGATGTTCTTTTTGGGGATTCTCAGGTATCCAGGCCTTGAATAAACTGATTTTCTTCTCAGAAATGCTTGTCTCCCAAGTACTGGCTTTGTAGGTTGAGCAGATGGACTTGAGTCTGGTAGCAGAGGTAGGGGGCACAGCAGGCAGCTTGACTCACACTCCTGTTGTTCATCTTTGCCACACCCAGTTCTAGCAGGATATTGTGAAGGCAGACCCAGCTAGGTGCTGTGCATCCAGCGGCTTTGCTTCACTGCCAAGGAACTGAAGCTTAGGAAGTCCATAAGCTATGATTTCAATGTGTTCTATCCAAATTCAGGTGTTACCAATATGATGGTGTTAAGAGGTGGAGTCTCTAAGAGGTGATTACACTTCTCTTTTGAATCTTTTAAGGGATCATCATGGAGGGAATTAATCTCTTTTTGCTCTTTTGCCTTCTACCAAGTGAGGATTTTCGGCAAGGAAGTGTTATATACTTGGATCTCAACCTTGAGCTTCTTAGAACTATGAGAATTAAATATCCATTTCTTTACAAACTCTCCAGGACATGGTATTCTGCTGTATCAACCTAAGTACTCTAAGACAAATCATAAGCCTAGAAGTTCCAGTTTTTTAAATGTATTATAGGCAAGCTTGTCCAGCATTTGCTCTGGATGGAGATGTTATCTTTATTATACTGGCTGGCAAATAAATATGCTGTCTGCTCCAGAAACACTTGGGCTATCTCCATTATCCACAGTTGTTCACTGGACTATCTGTGAATAGATATTCCAGAAGAGCAGCTGTATATTCTTCTGCTGGCAAAAGAAGCAGAAATGCAAGAAATTCATAAAAGAACTGTCTTCTAATGTGGAGTGATATATTTTGATCCCAGATGATTTGACTAGTCTGTACTTTTAACTATGGCATAGCCTCTGTTTGATCAGCTGGAATATGTAATTGGAAGTAAGGGAGTGCAAGACCAAGTTCAAAGGGGTGGAGTAGGAAGCTGTGGAGTAAGTATTGAAACTGAAAAAGTTAAGTGGTTGTCTACTGTTTCTGTTTTTCATGTAGTATTTACTGACTCAGGATATGAATCACCTTATCAGGGGTGAATCTTGATTCTGTTATCTTGGGTTTCTGTAACTGATATTTTTGATTCTTTTGCCTGTTACTGGAACTTTAAGAAACCACTAAGAAGATACAGAAGGTGGAAAGGGGGTTTAGCTCAGTGGTACAGAATTTTTGCCTAGTAAGTATGAGGTCCCAGGTTGATGTGTGGCACATACAAAAGAAGTATACAGGGCTGGAGATGTAGTTCAATAGTAGAGCACTTGTGTAGCATGTGCAAAGTCCTAGGTTCAATGCTTAGCACCACAAAACCATCATCATCTGTAGAGACTGACTATTTTTATATTAGAACATCATTCTGAGAGGTGAAGTCTTAGAGCTTCTTCCAGGCTAAGATGATTTTATTTACCTCATTAACTTTATAAATAAAATGATATTATTAATTCAATGTTGAGGCCATAGTTTAAAGGGTTCATAATTGTATTGTTTCTACATAAAATATGACTTTAGGTAGCCAGCCTTCGATTAACTTTTTAGAGTGTAATTCAGTATAAATGGAGAATATTTATGTGATACTATTGGTCCATGCACTTTTTTTGAAAAGACAAATTTGAGGCCTAATTTTTTGTTTTTCTTGAGTGTAACATGACTAGGTATAATGTATCTTCTAATAAATTTTTCAGTAGAAAAATTAAAAAAATTGCTGAGAGAAAATACTTTGGATACAACAAGGCCGCATTCATTCTATCACCTAGATAAAGTACCCAAATATATAATGTAAGAGTAGGATAATAGAACATAAACTGAAATGGTGACTACATTAACATGACATGAATTATACTGTTTTAAGATACAAAGTATCTGTTTCTCAATTCATAGATGAATGTAGAAGTTCAGTGAGTGCTTTTCTGGCTTCTTACCCTTATGAGGATAGCCAATAATTATCTTAATATCTACTGAAATGATCTACAAGTAATTGAAATTGATGACAACTTGAGTGGTGCCAAACAGCTTGGCAGCAAGTCAAAGACTTCTTTGAACATGAGCATTTGTGCTGACCTGGTCTGTAACTGGATATAATTTGATCTGATGCAGCATAACATTAGGCTTCGAGTACAAAACTGGGAAGCACTACTCTCTCCAAGCCATCAACTTGATGAAGATATGGCTCTGAACTATTGAACACAACTGTGGTGTTGAAAGGACTTTTTCATTTTAGCTACTCACCAGGTTAACAAGAGACCATTGAGTCTGGTACAACTGGCCTATGTAAATGAGCTGGATGTACTCAGAGGGATCCCTGATTCTTCAATATCACCAGGTAACATACTGGGCAATAGATGACAGAGAGTTGAAATCAGACACAAGGTTTTGCATCATGCCATTTCTCTATGGATTGGTGACCTACAGAAACTTACTCTTACATTTTAATACCATTTTTTCTAGGGCCATTAGTTCCAACTCTTTTTGTTTCCATTTTTAGCTTTAATTCATCTGAAAAGACATTCACTTATTGTCTTGCATTTATCCTTATCGCATTCTTGGCAATGTATTACTTCCCCAGATATGTCAATGTAACAGTTTTGTCCAAGGGTACATTGACTTGGTTCAGAGGGCTGCAGATAGGGTTGCATTTCATCTTTCTCATCTATTTTCACCTGGGATAATGGTGAAATTTTGTGACCTTTCCATTTCAATATCCATCACATGGATCAAACTTTTCTGCTTTGTTGCAATCTTCTTTTCATTACCACATGCTGAATTTTTTTCAAGAATACTGTTTTATTTTTGGTTCCTCAAGAAGATGTCACTATTAGGGGTAAGTTTTGAATGTGAGCTAAGTTTTAAAGCCTATTCATTAATTTTATTTAATGAATGAGTAAATAATAAATGTGAATCCATTATGAAACAAGTAGAAATCTATATGCTGCAAAGACAAGAATGAATTATACATAGTATCTACAACTAAAGAGTTTGTAGCCCTGCTTATCAGATGAAGTGTCAGTTCTCCTTGCTGAGTGAATTTCTTGGATTGTTTTTCATTGCAGGATTTCTTTTTTTAAAAAATTTTTCAGTAACATAATCATTTATTATCATACTAAGTATTATGTACTGTACATAACTGTGTGTGAGATATTTCACAATAGTAGCTTAGCAGATTTGTTTAGTCTAACATAATCACAAGCACATGAGTTAGACACTGTGCTGTGACATGAGAGCTACAAGAGCACTAGGTAAAAAAATGCTTTTCAGCTCTGTCTTAGTCACTTTCTCTTTGTTGGGACCCAAAACCTGACACACACAATTTCAAAGAGGAGAAATTTATTTTGGCTCATATTTTTATAACTAGCTCCACGACAGGATAGCACGACAGAGGGTCATACCAGAGGAAATGCTGCTCTTATCATGGTGGCCAGGAAGCAGAGAGTGAAGGGAGGAACTGAAAAGGGAGATAGACCCTTACAGGCCATGCCCCCTGCTACGGCACTTGGCTCTTCCAACCAGACCCCACCTCTAACAGCAATGCCATAGCTCAGTTATCTATAAAAGCCCTATTCTGAGCATACGAGGCTTTTGGAAGACACCTGGGTATGCACCATAACAAGTTTCATGTAATGTTTTGGGACCGTCATCATATCATATATACAGTCCATTGTTGACCAAAACATCATTATGTGGCACAACCAGTATTTCTATTGCATACAGTGCCAATATTGTCCTTAAACCAATCAGAAAGGATCTCCTCCCTCAGTTCTGTGTACGATGTCCACCCCAGTTAGTTCCAATTTTTTTATTGGTTATAAAGATTAATAGATTTAATTTTGACATATTTATACATGCACATAGCATAACTTAGTCATTTTCATCCCTTCTCACTATCATTGGACTTTGCCTAACTGGTGTAAGTATAACTTCCTAAAATTGAGACTACCATTAGATGAAACATGTTAAATGAAATATGTTGACTGATTTCTGATTTTTCCTCAAATCATACTAAAATGATACTAGGGAAATTTAAAAAATTTAAACCTACAAGAAAAAAAAAAGAAAGAAAGAATAAAGTAGACGACTACAGTAGACTAAAAATAGAAGCCAATATTTTAAATGTTAGAAAGCTGATAGGTAAGTGATAAATGACTCATAAACTATAGAAAACTTACCTCTAAGCCTACTGGTGGGGGTAGCCTAGATTCAAGTCAGTTTGTCCTGTGTAGGTCTGAAAATGCTAAGAAGGTGGTATCATTATTTCAGCATTGAAGCACAGGGCTAGACTGAAAGCAGAAAAAATAGTTGAAAATCTTGAAAGTATCAGTTAAACTACCAGATCCCTTCTCAGTCCCACAGGGTTATCTTTCTCCAATCATGAAGACCGGGATAAAATTTTCTCTATATAGAAGTTGATTGAGTCAAGTTTTGATTGGGCCACTGAACATACCTAAGGGTGACTATGAGCCACTCTAAACCATAGAAATCTCCCTACACTGGGACAGCCTTACACCATTCAATCCCCTATGGACCCTAGAATGCTCTCAGCTTGATAATTTCCTCAGCTGAAAGGTTGGAAAACTGCTTTTTCTGGGAGATTGACTAGCCTAGGAGAAAGTTCTACACAGTAAATTTGGAGTCCTCAATTAAATTTCCAGGTTTTAATTTGACCATGTTAGGATAAAGCTAATCAGTTGTCAAAATTAGTGATAAGTAAAGAGCTTCCAGTTTTCATTTTTATATTTTGTTCTTAAATGTGAAAGAATGGTTATAAAATAACAACTTTTCAAGGAGAACGCTGTAAGAGAGGGAAGGAGGGAAGTAAGAGGGAGAGAGAAAAGCTAGAAGAGAGAGGGTAAAATAATATGGAACAGAGGCAATTAGGGTAGTAGACAAAAAACATATGTATAGATGCAAACACTCATATTTATTTCTTACCCTACACCCTAATTAAACTTTCACATAGATTGTATACATTATATGAAAAGCAAGAGACCATAAAATAAGGAGAAGGCAAATAATAAGAGCTCTTAAAAATGAAAAATGGAAGGGCTAACAAAGTAAAATAGGAGTGTTGGAAGGTAAATTACAAAATAAGTTCCAAAAAAGTGCAATTAAAATTGTAGAGATGAATTGAAATAATAAATTTAATCAGGTGTTGTGGCACAAGCCTGTAAAGCAGAACTCTGTTCATAAAGATAGGAAAGAGGATTGTTAAGTTTGAGTCTCACTTGAGCAGTTTAGCAAGACTCTGTCTCAAAGTAAAGAGGCTAATCTTCTTTATCTTATGAAAGTCTGATTTCTTCATCAGTTTGAAAGATAATTTTGCAGGATATATCAGTCTGTGTTGGAAGTTGTTTTCTTTTGTGGCTTGAAAGACTTTACTCCAACTTCTTCTGGACTTCAATGTTTGTGTTTAGAAGTCTGCTGTAATTCTAGTGGGTCTACCTTAATAGGTGATTCATTGCTTTTTCTAACAGCTTATAAGATTCATTCTTTGTGTTGGAATGCAAAAAAAAATTGTGACCACTGAACTTGATAATATGGAGGATACTAATGACCTCAAGAAGAGAAATCATATAGAGTGTTACTGATACAAGATAGGTTTGTTTTTCAGGAATGAATGGAAGTTGGATAAAATTGGATTACTGGTGTCACAAGAGAATTACAAACACAGATTTAATTAATTCAAGACATACAAGACAGGGATTCTAGCTAAGAAATAAGATGGCAGAATGTAAAAAATAATCACACATAATGAGTTAGCTGAACTAAAATACAGACCTGACTTTTCAGATTTGTATGACTCATTAAGTAGTGACCTTCTCTGCAAATTTTTAGTATGAAAAAGTACAATCCATACAAAAGTAGACAGAGTGTGCTCCTACATATACCTGCCCCTTCGTTATAATTATTGACCTTTGGCCAATCTTGTTTTACCTATACCTAAACCAACTTCCTTCTCATCTGTTACTATGAAACGAATCCTTAGCACCATATTGTTTCCCATAAACATTTTATTTTTAAAACAAAAACTTTTTAAAATATGACTGTTAAATTTTTTAATGTAAAAAATTTAATTGACAGTAGTGCCTCAATACCATCAAATAACAAGGTTATGTGCAAATTTCTGATGGTTCCATGAATGTTACAATTTTTTTAAACTATTCTTTCAAATCAAGGTTGAAATAAGTTCCTCATGTAGGAATGTGCTGGTATTACTTTCATATGCCTTCTATAGTTTTTCTCTCTCCTGAAAAGGTGTAGTGAAGAAAATAGGCTTATTTCTAGTCTTAATTTTGCAAATTGCCTCTCAGGTGTGTTGAATATAAAATCTGTATTTCCCTAAATGGAAATACAAATATTTGGATTTAGAGTCTTGACAAGTAAAAAGGGTTGATTTCAAGAAGTACACACAATCTGGGTTCTTTTCTTTTCTAATATTAGAAGAAATTGAAAGATCAATACCTAGATCCATCATGTTTTTGAAAAACATTTCATTTCTTATCTTTCAAAATTATGAGTTGGTTCACTCATATCTTATATGCTTTATTTCTTGTATCATGCAGACTTATAGATTTGAGTATTTATGATGTTTTAAACTATTGTACTTACTATTTTTATTGTTTTAAATTCCCATCTTTCACTGGTGTAAGCTTCTTCAAGCTGACTTCTGTGTTCCTTTAACAGTAACCTAATAGTCTTACAGAATTTTTTTGCTGTATTGTATAATAAAGGACACAGAAACTGTTTTTGCAAATTTTCCTCCCAGATCTGAAATCAAACTTTTCTCCAAAGACCCCCGATTCCTATTAGTGGGAGATTGTGTGGGGTGACCACACTGGATCTGGAGTGTGTTCAGTATAAATAATATTGTTCTTCTTTCTTGGCATTTTTAGCATTCAGAGTCAGAGTATAGTTTATAAAAGGAAAATTCATCACGATTTAGCATTGGTTCATTCAATTCCATTCAAGATTACAAGGGTTTTATTAGCCATTTCAACACAGTAAAAGTTTCTGACTTAAAACATTCCAGTTTTGAACTTCTACAGATACAAACAGACCTTGAATTATGAATATTCTAGATGCAAAAAGATCATGGAAGTAGCTCATGTGTCTGCTGGACATTGTCACAGTTGTGCTGCTGTGTGCTTCCTGTACAGTGTGGTAGTGCGTGATAGTGCAGTAAAGTCAGGGACTTACTGTGTGTGTGTGTGTTTCATACCTTACATTGTACGTTTGTATCAAAAGTGTATGGGACTTACTTTGTGGGTCTTATGAATGAATCTGACTTAGGAATGTTCTTTTGGAACAGAACTTATTCATAAGTCAAAGGCCTATTGTATTATAGTTTCATGTCCTTTTTGTTATGATCTTCGTTCTCAATTACACAGGAAAATCACAGAATTATAATATGGCATCATATTCACATTTTTGTCCAAAAATATACTGTAGTCCCCTTTTAGATGTATTTTGAGACAAGGTCTCACTAAGTCACTACATTGCCTGGGCTGACCTCAAACGTATACTCATTCTGCCTCAGTTTCCCAGAGTGCTGGAATTGCAGCCAAGTATTGAATACAGAGGAACCTCCATTCACAAACTTGATTCATTCCATGATCTGGAAATGATAGCCACGTTTGTGCTCCTCTGGGAAAGATGGTCATGGTGGTGTTTGTGACCTGATGCCGAGTTCACAAACAATAATGAAAATTTGCCAAATGCTTCTATTTGAGAACCAAATTGTTTGGAAAGAAAAGTTTTCACGAACTGAGGTATCACTGTATAGTGATCATAGCAACACTGGGATAGGAATCCTTGTTCTCATTATAAAAATGGACAGTACTGTGACTGCAAAGATTCTACAAGTGTAACAGTCAGCTTTGATTCCAGATATTTTGATTTCCACACTGATATATCTACCATATCATCACACCCATCATTCTTTCTTAAGGAACCAATAGGGAAAGGCAATTAAAATATATTCTTTTTTAAAAACTTTTTTATTTTTTATAACAAAAAATAATATATAAGACATTAGAAAAACATCGGCCAGAAACACAAATGTTGTGAATGCTATATTATTTTCAAAAGAACAATGCACAGTAAAAATGAAATCTGAAAATGACCCTATGAAAACTACTTTTCACTCAAAATTCTTCTTCTTTAACTATGTTAACTAATTATTTATATACATGCATCGATTTTCTTTCAGTTTGTCACACAAGTGCAACAATACAATGGTTACATATGTGTGACTTATTTTGTTTACTGACAAGTATATTTTCAAGGCGCATCCATTTAAGCATAAAAGTGCCTGGTTTATCATTCTTTATAGCTGAGTAGTATTCCATTATACAGAAATACCACATCTTTTTTGCCCATCCTCAGTTGAGGGGCATTTAGGTTGTTTCCAAGGTCTGGATATTATGAATTGTGCAGCTATAAACATAGGTGCACATGTATCTCTGTGGTAGGATGTTTTTAGTTCTTTTGGGAAGATACCCAAAAGGGGAATAGCTAGGTCAAATGGGACCTCTGATCCTAGTTTTTTGAGGAATCTCCACATTGACTTCCACAGTGGTTGCACCAGCCTACATTCTCACCAACAGTGGAGAAGTGTTCCTTTTTCTCCACAGTCCCTCCAGCATTTGTTGTTGGCTGACTTCTTAATACTAACCATTCTTTCTGGGGTGAGGTAGAATCTCAGTGTTGTTTTAATTTGCATCTCTCAAATAACCAGTGCTGTTGAACATTTTTTCACGTATTTATTTGCTGTTTGTACTTCTTCATCTGAGAAGTGTGTGTACATCTCAGATGCCCAATTTTGGATTAGGTCTTTAAATCTTGGAGGACTGATTTTTTAAAATTCTTTATATGTCTTTGGCATGTGGAAAGCCAGTTTTTCTAACACCATTTATTAAAGAGGTTATCTTTCTTCCAATGAATGTGTTTGGCACCTTTGTCAAAGATAAGGTAACTTAGTGTGTCTGCATTTTTTTCTGCATCTTCTAATCTATTCCATTGATCCTTGGGTCTGTTTTTTTTCCAGTACCTCACTGTTTTTATCACAGTAGTTTTATAGTATAATTTCAGGTCAAGAATTGTGATGACCCCTGTTTTGTCTTTGTTGCCCAGTATTGCCTTTGCTATTCTAGGTCTCTTCTGGTTCCAGATAAATTTTAGAATTCTTTTCTCCAATTCTATGAGGTATGCTATTGGAATTTTGATTGGGATTGCACTGAATCTGCATAACAGTTTTGGAAGTATGGCCATTTTCACTATATTGATTCTTCCTACCCAAGAGCATGGGATATCTCTCCATTTTCTAATATTTTTTCAATTTTTTTTCAGTTTTCAGTACAGAGGTCTTTTACATCTTTTGTTAGATTGATTCTTAAGTATTTCATCTTTTTGGAATGCTATTGCAAAAGGTATCGTTTCCCTGATTTCTCTCTCAGTGAGATTGTTATTTGTGTACAAGAAGGCTATTGATTTTTGAGTGTTGACTTTGTAACCAGCTACATTATTAAATCTCCTTATTAAATCTAGGAGTCTTTTGGTGGAATTTTTGGGATCTTCTAGGTAGAGTATCATGTCATCTGTAGATAATGCTAGTTTAACGTCTTCCTTTCCTATCTTTATTCCTTTTATTTCTTTATCTTGTCTAATTTAAAATGCATTCTTTGAAACCAATTTAAAATGCATTTTTGAGTTATTAAAAGTGAGATATTGATATTAATCATATTAGTGTGACTGTGGAATGTGATTGTGACTGTGACTTAGGAGTAAAATAAGGGAGGCTCCATGAAGAATCTATTTCAGTAGCCTTCCTAGCTTAATATCTTGGTTTTGAGGGGTGAATTGTCTCCAGGAAAAAACTCGTGGCATAGAAATACCCTTACTGTGAGATGAAATAAAATCTTACCACTGGCAGTCATGCAAACTATAGTCTAACCTGCTGAATATATTGGTGCAAATGGTTATTCACTCATTGAGCTGGTTCTATGGTACAGTTGTGGGCATTACTTATGAAATCTTAACCTTTAATCTATTCTCCTAGAGCTCTCAAAAATGTTCTTGCTGCCTCTACCTTTCTAATAAAATTCTTTTGTGTTTAAACCATCAAACTACCTTGTTTTTCTTATAGTAAATAATCCAAACTAATACAGACACTGATTACAGAAGTCATAGAAATTAGAACCAAAAGAAAACAAGAAGTCTGGAATTGACTTTCTGTTCTGATAGAAACTAAAGGTTCTGAAATCCAGCCAATATGATAGGCTCTTGGGAAGTACAGTGAAAACAGTCTTCTAATTTTCATCTGTGGTCCCCTACAATAAGTACTCATAGAAGATATGTCTTTGAGAGGACCAGGGCCACAGCCACAGAACTGCATGCAGAGGCACAAGGAACTCAAATATTACATAGTGTTTGCTTCTTTGGTGTATGGGGACTTAAAGCATTATGGTCTCAAAGTCAAAAATACTTGGTTCAAGACAGACAAAAAAGGTCATAGAATTTTGTTGTGCTCATTATTTTGTCAATTATAATGTAGCACTGAGATACATAAAAATCAATTCAAATTTTGGTCCTGAATTTTCCACTATTTTTCAGGTAAGCGGATATCCATATCAAGTCTCTTATATGAAAGTCAGGGCTTTGATTAGGTAGGAATCCAGACTTAGGGAGATAAAAATTTGAAATGGATTGCTCATCTGCAGCACGTTTATTTACCCTCTATAATTCTCAAGAGGGCTTTTAAAAAGATTCTTTTCAAAAATGCTTTGCTGACAATAGGCCCAATATCTTTGAAAAGGTCCCTAACAACTGTTCTCTGTTGATTTGGGATGCTGGCTGGAAACATTGCCATTGACATGAAATGCTTCATCTCAAATGCAAAGACTTGAGTCCTTGGCATGCAGTTGAACAGAATTTAAAAGCCTGAGGTATGGATATGGTTGTGAAAATTGATAAAGGGGTAGATTTAGTCATTGGATGGTTTGATCTGGGGTGTTTTTGGTGGGAGGTAACTGGTTATTGATTTCTAGGCTGAAAAAAGATGAGAAATATGTTAAGATATAGTTTTATTTTTATTATTTAAAAATGTCTTGTGAACAGAAGCCTGATTTAAGTTATATTTTTTGTACAAATATTAAACATCAGTCTGTTACAGACCATGAGTTTTTGAAAGTAGGAAAAGTTATCTTGTTGAAGGAGAATATCTCATAGGCAGGTTCAGCATACTTTCTAATTCTCTCCCAAAGAGCTATGTCACCATTTACCAGAGTATGTACTAGGAAAAGATAAATTTCTGGGCCTTTCAGGTATCAATTGGAATTGATCTGAAGAGACATAAATCTTTGGTTCCAAGAATATCACTTTTGTCCATTAGTCAAAATGGGAGCTCATGTATGTACCTTAATGAAAGGAATTTAAACCCAATTTGGCTTTATGGACATCCCAGTGCAAAATAAAACCAACTAATCACCAACTAACCAATAAACTAACCAATCAGTTCTTGGCCTTTTGTCTCATTCTACAAATTAGCAGTTGGACCAGGGAAAGAGCAATCAGTTTGTGCTTCCATTTTCACCAAAATTCAGACCTTGGAAGACTTCATTGCTTTGCTTCTGTGGTCCTCTGAAAATACTGCCAAATATATAATTCTTGTTTTCTTCTAGCTTTTCCTGTGGCCCTCATAAGGAATATTAGTCTGCCACAAACTAGTATACCTAGAAATGTATTACTATCCTATTACACAAAATTCTGCAGAATCAGTCCTCTTGCTTATCATGTCTTCTGGCTTTTGATTAGATACATTTATTCCCCATGTGTTTTGTAAATGGAATATAAATTAAGTTTTAGCAACGTGTCCTTTATCCATTAATCTCTTGAGACCTGAGTTGTGACCAGGTCCCGACCTAGACATTTAATCATTGCCTTATTGAGTATATGTAAAGGAAAAAAAGACATGTTAATTTAAGAAACAAATCAAGTAAAACAAATAATTCACAATTCAGATTTACCACTCTCCCAAATCAGTGAAGATATACTAAGTTTTATGTAAACCAAAAAAAGACTTTCAAGAGATTTTTAAAATGGTTTAAACTTTAATACTTAAAGCAATTTGGCAATAGAAAGTAATTTAGGGATAAAGATTTTTGATACTGCAATGAGCAGAATAGTAAAAGTTTATGTAATCATAAAATTGTTTTAATACAACATCTAATTCCATGGGTGTGCGTCTCTTGTTGTATCCTAAGCAATTCAGATCCAAAATCTTTTTTTTTTTTGCATAACATGAGATACTTAGTAATATTGCAAGGAAAAGAGGCAATTAAGACAGGAATAAGCTGTTCGATTACTAAGGCATTCTGAGACTTTTATTGTTGCAGAATTTGAAGCCATGTCTAACACACTATACTCAGATTCATGTGTAAATATCATATTGCTTGATAAAAATTTCACCAAATGGACCTTTTTCCAAAAGTCAGTATAGAAGTCATTTTATGATGTAGTAGCTTGCATCATTAGTAGAGATGGCAGAGACTTACTGAGTTTTTAATGCATTCTGGGAAACCAACACAACTTGGCAAAGTCTTTCTGCAGTTGTTTTATAGTGCAAAGCCTCACTCTGTAGTAGAAGTAAAACCAAATTCATTTGGGCACAGTCTTTTTGTTGCTTTATTTAATTTTCACTTTGGCTTATAGCCCTTAAAGCTTTAACAGGGCAGATGTGGTTTTGGAAGAGCTTACTAATCCAACTTGGTTAATGGCTTCCATGGTAAAAGCCAGCTCAGCAGTTTTTTTCTCATTTCAGTTTTAGTTCCACTTCTCTGTGATTTTTCCTTTGGTGAAAAATCTCTCTATAGAACAACCTATTATCAGAGATATTTTCCTGAATTTTGAGGAAACTGCTTTAATGTTTTTGGATTGCAAAGGCACAAGCAGAGTGAACAGTCCTGAAATTGAACTATTGATACCTGGGGAGAAAAGAAAGAGTTGTATTTGTGTTTGCATCTCTTTTCATGATCTACAGCATGGTGGCTCCAGATTGCTCTGTGGGATAGAGTTGATTGTGCTAGGTTAGAATCTGGGAAAACCATAAGTTAATTTGAAGCATTGATGATCATTGGTTTTCATGATGTCATTGTGGGACTGTAGAAAGATACAAAGAACAGGGACTGTGGACCTAGGCAGTCTATACTTCAGGTCCTGGGACTGCATGGTGTTCTAGATCTGAGTCCAATTCCTGACAGTACAGTGTATTTATGGTAATGTCATAGGGTTTTGTGAAGCTTCAGAAACAAGAAATGGTGTTTTCTGAACTATAGTTACTCAGACACTGCATGAGGGATTTCTAACGTTATGTTTGTTTTTTATCTGTATTATTATTTAACAATGTTTTAACAAGTAACCTTTCCATTGTTTTAAAACTTATGCTCCTTTAGCCTTATACCTAACAATATTTGTAAATATTTGGTATGTTGGTTATATATTTTTTCATTACATTTTAAAATGCATGTAAATAGTCCCTCCCACATTGTGAACAATACTGTTGAGGTATAAGACTTGGATAGAACTTAGTACAATAGCTTTACTTGCACTAGTCTGCATCTCCCACTAGACTAAGCAAGGACTTTCCTCCAATTTATTTATTCTGGTATTTTTGATACCTAAGACAATCTGGCATAGTGGAGTGAGGGCTCAAATTGTCTGAAAATTACCTTGGGGAGTATCTGTAATATTTAATTGGAAAAGGAGTCAGATGGGAACGAAGATGGCTTCCTCTTCCCATGGAGGTACCTGCATCCAAGCTCAGCATCCTGCAGATTGTACAGACTGAGACTTCCTTCCTCTGGCAGTAGGGGACTGTGCTTGATATAAATTCCCCATGTGTTTCAAGGGTTGGACTGGTGACTTTGTAAAATTAATGCAGAAACTAACCTGCCTGCTTTATTCCCCAGCATTCAGTTTATCACAAAAATCTTCACTTCTGACAAACTCTTTCTTCCCCTACTCTCCATTACATACACATATGTACACACTCTCTCTCTCTCTCACACAGGAGAAGAGGAGAAGGGAGGAGAAGAGAGGAGAAGAGAGGAGAGGAGAGGAGAGGAGAGGAGAGGAGAGGAGAGGAGAGGGGAGGGGAGGGGAGGGGAGGGGAGGGGAGGAGAGCGGAGGAGAGGAGAGCGATTGGTTTGCAATAGCCGTTTTCATATTTTCTTTATGAGAAGGCTGATGAACAGAAGCACGGGCCTTTCCATGAAAACTTTACCTCTGATTTACTTGGGCTGGGTACACTGTCTTGCAGAATGATAAAAAGGAAGAGATCCTGAGCCTTCCCTTTTCTTATAAGCCCAGTTTTGGCTTGTGAATTTTCTCATTATAACCTCTTTTTCAGTCTATTCTTTGTGAGGTTTTGGGGCTCTTCTTAAGCTCTCCTTAATGATGACTGGTAGGCAAAAAGTGACACATCTACAGAATGGCAGGATGTATAAGAGGTGTGAATAAAATACTTAGTGAATGTTTAATTTTAAAAATGATCACGGTAAGAGATATTTTGCCACTAACCCTCTTGAGATACTCCTCCTAACTTCGGACACCCTTATCCCATCATTTTTTCCACTTTCTGAAGTACTTGTACATAATCTCACATTCAGGTAAATAAAACTCTGAAATCATAACATATTTCTACACAGTGCCAAATTCGTGACACACAGTGGTACAAAGTAAATGTTTGTAAATGGGTAAATGAATATTTGTAGTTGGTTAAGTTAAACAGCTGAAAAATCTTTTCATTATTGTTTCATGTTAAGTAGAGCAAGAAATGGAAATATGAGAAGATAAATAAATCATACCTTAAATTAGTTGATATTATTAGGCAATGGTTTGTTCTGTATAATCAAATTTCCTGATCAATTGAAATCATATATTTACTTTCAAACAAGTTATCTTTTAAATTGTATATCACTTCCGTGACTTATAAAATTGAATGTATTGCATGTAATTTAACTTTGTCTTCAACATTAATTGGTAAAAATAGTACTTTAATGAACAGTTAAAATAAACTCGATCTACAATTTTTGTTAGTTTTCTTTTGAGATTTTTTTGCTTGTTTGAAAAAATTATTTGTGTGACCAAAAGAGACAAATATAAAATGTGTAGAATTATGGTCCTTGTTATGATTTTATTTTTCTCTAATTTCATGATTTTTATTTTACATTCATATTTCTCTAGTGACAGGAATTTCAAAAGATTTCATACTGTATTTAATTTAAGTGTCCTAGTTATGTATCAGCTTGAATTCTTAACTCATCATCTTAGCTTTATTTGCAGAACAACACAAAGCTGATTTTATTTTGATTTGAGGTTCTTTTGTACTTTTGTGAAGGAGTATGATCACATATGTGCAAAAGGAGATTTACTGGAGTAGACCTAAATAGTTAATATTTATTCAGCCTATTGCCAGCTGTCTTCTAAACTGTTAATCTTTACACTGATTCACTCATTCAATCTCTCTTGTGACTATATGAAATAGTGGCATCATTACTTTCATTATAAAGATAAAAAATGAGGCAAAGAGGGTCTGGTAACATTCATTGCTAGAAAAGCTATATTGTCTCCTCACTAGCATTGATACATCTTACTGCCTTAGGATAATCTCTCTACCAAGATTATCCTTGGCTTTTCAGTCTCATGATAATTCTTGGTGACCTGGTTTTCCCCACAGTAGACATTTGTCTTCCTCATTCCCTTAAATTGTCATAGAATTGCATTAATTTTTAGATTATTGAAGATAATTAAGTTTAAGAAACATCAATGGAAAATTTAACGTGCTGTTAGAAATGGCTTTAATGGTGATGTCAAAATTCGACATGGCAACAAAATTATTAAGCATTCTCACCTTGAGGGACTTCTTACTGGTGTGTTCTTTGCAGCACCCACATGTCATGTCATAACCATGAAGCCTCTTCTCTCTTCCCCTTCATTCCCATTACCCTACCTACTGTACGCAGGGCAACCCAGAGAAAAGCAAAATTCCTTCGAATTCAATGTGCAAGGTGGCTACCTGTGTCTTTGTAATTTCTTTTTCAAACTATATATGCATGATTGCTTTTCATCTCCGAAGAGGATTTTTCAGGTATTTTTCTAAACAAACAAACAAACAAACAAACAAAAATCTTCACTAGTGTATGGAAAGGCAATTACAGATAATTTTGTTTCTTTATTTTAAATATTAATACATTTTCTTCTTACTACATTTGTTAATGGGAAAAATAGAAAAACACCTTTAATGTGGGATAATAAAATATTTAGTAAATAAGAGACATTTTATTACATGTAGAATTTTAAGTTTAGCTATACAGGAAAATGTTTGGTAAACATTATGTGAAAAAGGTAGATTATCAGAGTACATGCTATAGTATATAAGTTGGATGCATTTTTCTTTTCTGTATTCCTTTGTAGAGGAACTCAAGGACAATATTATGAAAACAATTATCTGTCATAATCTGTGAGTGATTTCTCATCAAGGCCTATTTTGATATGTGAGATCATTTGCTCTAGCTCAAATACTTCTAACTATTGTGTTTTCCTAACCTTTAGTAACAGTTAATGATTACAAAACGCATACTCTGTGCCAAATGTTTTCTTTGTACTTCATAGTTATTAACTCATTAAAACTCATTCAAAACAACCCAATGAGTCATGTTTTCAGTGAAATATTATTATCCTTACTTCATAGCTGAGTAAACTCAAGAACAGAGAAGCTCACTATCTTGCTCAATTCATGAAGCAGCAGTAACTAAGTCAGATTTAAACCCAGAAATTATTTCAGACCTACAATTTTATTTTTTAAAATTTTTTTCCTTACAATTTTAATTACTAAGCTTCAGTGATTTTTTTTCCACCCTTGTTTTCAGATAACATTTTTTCCTACTTCTGTTCATCCTGCTTCATTGAGACACTGCCATTTTTAGCATGTACTCCTTTGTTGGAGTAGAATGAGAATCCTTAAACATAATCTAACTTCTTCAGTCAATAACCTTAACTTTACATATAATATTAAATCTATGGTTCTGGTAAGAAGCATGTTTATAATACCTCCAGTGACTCTCTCTAGAGAAGAAGATTTTTCTTGCCATTTAGAGATTTCACTGTTTAATGTATGAATGAAGCTGTTTTCAGTAACTGAATGAGTGGAAGTCTATCAGGTAACTGCTGAGGTGATTATATATTTATGCCATTTGCTGGTTAACGCCTTCACTGTCTGTGGAAGAACTCAGAGATAAGAGGATTTAGGGAGCATCTTGTGCCCCCAGTGACAAACTTAGAGAAGCCCTAGGTCTGTAAATGATAGACTGTAAGTGGGTACATACATATTACATTTAATAAAGATATATTACATTTAATTTATACTTGAAAGTCTTCAGGTGAATAATGGTGAGTAGGGGATTCCCACACAACCTACTGACACTGTTCACACTCGCACTGATCACAGATTTGACAATGGGCAGAGCACTTTCTTCCCTGATTCATTTCAGCCAAGCCTTGGATAAGATTCCAGAAAGTCGATGTCTCCAGTTGTTGCTTTCTCACTGAGACAGGGAGCAGTCCAGCTGGCAGGAGAACAGTGGGTCTCAGAGGACTTTGTTGTGAGAGGACTTTTTCATCTTGTTCCAATCGGTGCTTGGCTGGAGAAGAGTTTCTTTTTTGTGAGAGCACATCATAAGGGGGGTTACCACACCAATTCCCTGTAAGAACCTGCAATTCTTCATATGTACCTTCAAACACTTTAGTAATCAATTTCCCTGAGGTTTTCTGCTTAAGAGGTTTTTTTCCATTAACAAAGAAGATCAAAGGCAACTATACAAGTGCAGGTGCTAAAAAGGGAGGAAAGTAACATTGAATTCCAGTTGATAAGAGGATGTTTGTTGTTTCACCATGGTTTCCAACATGAAATAAGTGACAAGAACCTGAAAGAACCAAACATGGAACTCCTGGACGAAGAGCTTGTTTGCACATGAACTGGTTTTCCTTGCAGATGTGATCGTTTTCTGTGACTGCAGTGGGAGGAGAAAGCCAAGGATGATTGTGTTCAATGAATGGAAAACAAATCCTTTGCATTGAGCTCATCTTTCTCTTCAGTAGCTTGATGTGGAGTTCTACTGTCTTTACCTCTCTTTCTCCCACTGATTTTACTTTATACTATTAAATTATGCTTTAAATGAATACATGTGAAAATTTTTAATATAAGCAACATTGGCTAGTCATCACTTAAATATGATAGATTCCTTTTGACAACCAAGAATTGCATATACTACTGTAAGTACACTTGTTGTATTAGAATGGATGCCCTGTGGCCCTTTGAGTGGGTTGCTTTTGTTATAACAGCATGTCAACCTACATTTGCCCTGTCATACAAACGTGCTGTTGGTAGCTTAGTTTTGACAGTTTTAGTTATGTTTCTTCTTGTAGCATATTGTCACACATACACTGGAAAGAAGAAATGTAGTTTACTAAACATAAATCCTCCTGGAAAAGGAAAGAAGCAGTTCTTGAAGCAAAAGTTATAAACTATTTTTGGGTTAATTTATTTCATGCTGGGTCATGTTAGTTTGGTTTTATACATGATCCAAAATGTTTTAATATCTAGTTTATAAAAAAGTAACAATTTAAAACAAAATTAATGGATGATTTTATAATTTCAAATGCCAACTTTTTGCTTTTGTACAGTTACTGGTGAAAATAAGAGTATATTAACACCAACCTTTCTTATAACTGTAAGAATTTGTACATACTCTTGATCTGTCAAATGAAATTAGTACTCTGCTTATTCACACTTGTGCTCTCAGAAGCTCTATAATTCCAGAAAGATTGAGAATGATCCCAGCCTAAACATACATTGCTCCTCTGGTATGCAGAGAAGGTAAATTACCTTAGAGACATCTACTCTCGAGCACAGACTTACAGGGGTACAGCAGATTTTTTTGTAAAATAGGTCTCAGCTGATCAGCTCATTGGCGGAAAATGAAGCTATTTACTTCCTGGTTGAATCCATGTTAGGTTTCAGACAATAATGACACCAATGGGTTTTAGTTTTTAAGCCTGTAGTACATTAATCTCGCAGTCTTTCTTATAGAGGGTAAGAGTGAAGTTCACATATCCTTATGGAAATCAAAGGATGAGTAATTGCTTCTATAATCATTTCTGCATTTTTAGTTGAACAAAAATTGCATCTAAGGATAATAATTAATCATTTTAATAATAGCTGGCCTTTCTTGTTGTGGACATTAGTCAGTATTTACCCTTCAACTCTGACATTAGACTCACCACTAATCATTTTTTTTATCCATCTAAAATAAGACAGATAATATCGGTTCCCTTTGAATCTTCAACAGTGATGACAGTTGTGGTGACAGTAGCAACTGGCAGCAGCTGCTTTTTCTCTCCATTTTTAAAGGGCTTCTCACCAGAACTTTTGTTTTCTTTTGCTACCATTTTCTCATTGCCTTTTTGTCTCCCCAAGGGACCTTGTTCTGTTTTCAATATTTCTGTAGCATACTGTATGATTCCATAGTCATACCATCCATACTCCCAGTTCTAACACAGACATACTTTTTATACTTTACTCATTTTTCTTTTCCTTCCTTCCTTCCTTCCTTCCTTCCTTCCTTCCTTCCTTCCTTCCTTCCTTCTCATTTTGCTGGTGATTGAACATAGTGCCTTACACAAAGTAGGTAAGTGCTTTACCATTAAACTATATCCCTAGCTGCTTTATAGTTTTAAAATAAAATACAGACATTTATGAAAATTACATTTAAAACATAAATTACAACCCTGTGTCAGGTTCAACCTACAGCAAGTACTTTTTCAAATTTATTCTGCAATGTTTTTCATTCTTCTTTTAAGTGATTTTTACATTATGCTATGACTTTCTTTGTTATGGTTCAGTTCCTATGACAGTGATATTAGAGTAATGATAGTGTATGCTACAGTAATTGTATAGAGTGAAACTCAGCACCATCCACTCTGAATCATTAATAAAGGCTTGGTTCTGAGTGAGCTCCAAGGGAGTTGAAAGCAAGGGCTTAGATCCAAGCATATAAAGTTTGTCCAAAGCGAACTACCTATTATGACCGCTTGAAAAATCTAATAGTTATATATTTTCTCTTTTTTGATTCTGTTGTTACAGAAAATACAGTGAGCTTTCACTGTTTCAATGTGCTCTTAAGTAGCTACATGACAGGAACTTTTCTATACTTTTCTCAAATCACCTCAGCTGAATACATAGCAGGTGTTCAATAAATACATGCTCCTTGTTTGATATGGACAAATAGCTACTATTACTTGTAAAAAATAGTTTTGCTTTTTAAATAATGCTCATGAATTTTCAGTGCCATGTAGAATGTCTTCCAATACAGGAATTTTTTCTTTCTGTTTCCCTTTCCTTTCTAAATAATCTGGGTAGAGTTAGGACAAGGGTAGGTGTGCATGTCACTGGGAGTCCAGTGTGGCTGGTAATCGAATGCCAGGCAGATGAGGAGTAAATCTACATGTGATGATGTCCAGCAAGGTGACTCAGAGCCTAAGCAGTGGGAGAGAGAGAGCAATGGGTTTAGGCGGGCTTCTATAGTGTGTCAGGGCTTGAGTAAGTTGAGCTGGTATTTGGGGGAAGGGCAAGCTGAGCATAGAAAGTTAGATTCTGAGTGAAGCAAAGCTGACACCCAAACAGACTTTTGAATATTTGGATGGAGAATGGGTGGCAACAGAAATGGTGTATTGGTATATGCAGAAGAACTGATTAAATAAATAAATACATTAGAGAGATGGGAGTCATTTTTTTACTACTGCAAAAGGGGTTATAAGTACAACAAAGAAGAAAACTAAAATAAATCCTATGGATTGGATTCAACATTCATGTGAATTCTACTTTTTACTATATAGGTAAATATACATATATGGATATATAGTTCTAGAAGTAAATATAGTTGTGTGTTTGTAAACGTGCTAAATATTGATACATATGTGTCTGTGTATGTGAACAGATATGAACACACTTGTATTTTCCCTTTAAACTGGACTAAGAGGTCTTTTAAAAATGTTGTTTTCAAGACTTGGGCAGGGAAAGTTCAAAAAGCCTAAATCATCTTATAGTGGAAAAAAGACCCCAAACTTTTTAAAAAGCGTTCCCACTGGTCAAACCAAGCTAAATTTCCATACCAATATATTAATAATTTTAATAGACCTTTAAATTACTAATTTTAATAATAATTTAAATAACTCATTAATGAAAGAAGAAATAATCAGTCCATGATGATATAATTAAATAAGTGAATAAACTAAAAGATTGATAAAAAACAGGATATTTAAATAGTTTCAATGCATATCCACACAAAAAGTTACCAAGTAATTTTGCAGGAGAGAAATATGGCAGAGTCCATGATAATCAAGTGATCAAAGTGAATATCATCAGCAATGTGACAAAATGAAATTACTAGTCAATTGACATACTAGAAATGCATAACATCAGGTAAACCCAAAGTAAAGGATATTTTACAAAATATAAGCATATAGTTGAAGTGTAAAGGCCCTTAAAGTAAAGGAGAAAGAGAAAGTGTTGAAGACTTAAGGAGTCAGGAATCTGTGACAAGTATATACAACTTGTGACTCTGGAATTAGATCATGTGATGGACTGACACATGGTGGTCAACTTGTAACACCTAGTTGCATTGAATCTGCATGATGCTGGGTGTGGCCCACTTGATGAATATTGCCAACAGCCTAAAAAAGAGAACTGGAGAGGAAGAGGTGGTGCTATTGATTCTTGGAGAAATTTGTCACGCTGGTTTTCCTGATATGAACTCGACTGTTCTTATCATCAGAAGAGCTTGGGACTTCACTGTTGCTGAAGGTGACTGTGGTTCTTTTCAGGGGACCCCTAGTCCTTTACATTAAGTGTCACTTCCTGGCTCCAGAGCAGATCCATCAGATAGCTGGTGCAGACTTTCTGGCTTCTACTACTGTCGTTTGGGACCTCCCAGTGCATGCAGGTCCTTGATATAGACTTGCATGAGTCATCATTTAGGCTCTAGTCTCCCAGTTAGACTCAAGGGGAACATTACCATGGACTCTAGGTCTTCAGCTGGACTCATGCAGGACATTGCCACGGGATTCAGGCTTTCAGCTGGACTCTTGGAGTCTCTGGCATGTGCACAGATCTCTTGTACTCTTCTGCATTTCACTCTTTGAATGGATATTATAAAACAATCCTATAAATTATGTGTCCTGTATTGTATCTTTTCCCTTGCAAATTCTGACTGCATTCTAAGGATATTATTAGAAAAACTGAGAAACTGGAATTATGGCTGTACATTAGACAAACTATCTAAAAAGTCATACTTCTAATAATATCTTAGTTGTAGGTGTCATACATTATTTATGTATTAATATTAATTCCCTGATGTTGATGGTTATAATGTAGTCATATAAAGTAATTTAAGATCTGGTGATATGCACAATTTAAGATTTAGGAGTGATAGAACATAATATTCATAATTTATTCTCAAATAGCTCAGAAAAAGATTTTGTGATATACTTTCAAGGTTTTTGTAAGTGTATTGTTACTCCCTCCAAAGACAAAAATCTGAGTCCAGTGTGAGAAAGTGTGAACGAATTATTTAGCATAAAGTTTAGAAGTTATTCCTATAGCTTTAAGAAATTATTGATGCATCTCTGAATGTTATATTTACACATTTTTAAAGTTTTTCTCTTATATAACCCTAGACACAGCAAATAAAAAGTGTGTCTCTTAGGTAATTGTAACTGGCAAGAATATTTCTTCAAGTGACCATCATGGCTATTGACAATTGCGAGATACACATTTTTTATGCTTACATTGCATTTTAGTTGGCCCCATTTGAAATAAGTATTCTTATCAATATTCCATTTTCTAATCACAATTCTTCCCACATTTGATTAGTTAAAAGACTTTTTTTAAGCATTAATTACTTTTCGTGCTCAGGTAACCGTCAAGAGCATCAGGATATATATGGGTATACAGGACATTTTCTTCATTATTAAATGGTGTTAAGATTCTTATTTTTTTCTCCTTTTACCTCTCTCTCATGCGCTTCCATTTTTCTCTCCCTCCTTCCTTTCTTCCCTCCAACTTTCCCTTCTTTTCTTCCTTTCTTCTTTCCTTCCTTAACTTCTATTGGAGCTTATTCTTATAGCCTGTGTAGTCAAATAGTAAAAGATTAACTTTGAAGATTTTAGAGTTTACTTAGGAAGACAAAGAGGAGAATAAATAATGACACTGTAGCAAGTGCTATGGTACAAGTATAAGAAGAATGCTGTCCTTGGAGAATTTTCCTCAGATGGCCAAACAGAGAGAAGGGAAAGTGAGACCATGAAGGAGAGCATGGAATTTGAGCTGAGTGCTGATGAGGAGCTTAATAGATGAACAAGTGGATGGCTAACAGAGTGGGAAGAAGAAATTCATATAGACTGAAGCTAAAATACGCATACAGCAACCAACCAAAGAAATAGATGAAAAGATTGATAAGCATTCGCTAAATTTGATCAAAGGGAAATAACACGAATAACACAGTAGTAGAAAAGAAGAAACAAAGTTCTAACCAAAACTGTGGAGGTAAACATATCTGAATAAAATACTATTTACAGATTTGGACCCATGTATTAAATGTTCAGGGAGTAAAAGCTGTTTTTCTGAGAAAATATTAATGAACAGCAATGACTCAAGAAATAGAAAGCTTAATACCATCAGCAACCATAAAGGAAATTGAAAATGTATTCATAAATTTGTCTCAGAAAAAGAACTAATACCTGATGGCTTACTGTAAGTTTCATCATAATTTAAAGGAATAGTTAATCCTTATATTTAGAAATTCTTCCAGATGATCAAAAAGATGGAAAGCCATCTAATTAATTTTCTAGGGATAGCTTTAGAGGAATACCCGAAAAGTATCCTTTAATATAGAAAACCATACTTGTAATAGTATCTTAATTTTAGAGTCCCCTCCTTACTTGAGAGGCATATGTTTATCTGAGCGGATGCCTGAAATCATAAATCATACTGAATCCTATAATTCAATGCATTTGCCAGCTTCACTAAACACTTACTACTCACTACGCTCTAACTTTTGAAGTTTGAGGTGAGAGCAAAACTAACACAAATTTCTTTTCACTTCTGCACAATTTCACAGATAGAAAATTCTTACCATGGACCTTGGAGACCACAATTTATGGTTTATTTTTTCCTCTGAAGTCAGTAACTTCCACATTTTCACTAAAAGAAAGCACTTCATAGCTTCTTTTTGGCTCCCCTGTATTGCCAGCACCACCACTCTTGAGCTTAGAGGCCATTATTCAGTAATATTAAAGTTATTTGAACACAAGCACTTTGATGCTGCCATTTTGAGACAATCCATCTGATAATTGAGACAGCTACTGAAGAAAAAACAAGCAGGTAGTGTATGCAGTATGGATACATTGGACAAAGAGATGGTTTATGCCATAGGTGGAATAGACAAGGACACTGTGAGGTTTCAGTACCCATTCAGAATGGCATGCAGTTGAAACTTACGAATTGTTTATTTCTGAAAATTTACATTTGATATTTTTGGACCACTGTTGACTATGTATAACTGAAAGCATGGAAAACAAGGCTGCAAATAAGAGAGGATTACTTCATTATTGAAAGATTTTAAATAATTGATAGCAAGGAAAATTCAGTGAAGTATTGAAGGTATGATTCAAAGTATTGTTTTTCTCAGGAATTCCATGCTTTTCATTATCAGGAAATCTTCTAATGCAATCTCTAGAGAAAGGTGGAGATAGAATACATCAATTATACCTTTTTGAAACATTTAATAAAATCCAATAAAAAGGAGAGAAGAAGGAGGAGAGAAGAAGGGGATGAAAACATAATTAAGATGTGTTATATACATGTCCCAACTCCCCGTGAGAAATGTAAACATGTACTAATACAAATAAAAATAAAAAATAATGTTAAGAATTCTTCAGTTAGAACAGAATGGAAATTCTTTAATGTGCTAGTGGCTATCCATCAGCTCTCTGCAGCAAGAATAAAAAGGTGCTAATTATTACTGCAACTCTGCCAAAAATGTGCTAGAAACCTAAGCCTAAACAGTAAATTTGATTTAAAAAACATAAGAATTATTGTAAAGTGACAGTTGTTTTAATTTGTAGATGACACGCAGTGGACTAAATAAAAAATCATGGAACTTATTGGAAAAGCATTTTAAAACTTGGATACTTAAACTGTTAGAAATAAAAGACCTAGCCTCATGAGGAGGGTCACTGTGAATAATGCCATGGCTCCTTTTTGGCCAGGTGACAAAATTAATTTCATTTAAAAATATGATAAGATATTTTTCTTTGTAAGCTCAAGCTATTTCCATTAAAGTCTACTTTGTTATCTTTAAAAATGAAGCTTCTATGGGTTTATGTCATCATTTGGAAACAGTTTCTTAACAAAAAATAGAATTGGGTTAGGATCCAATAGATTTTCTGTTCCCTTAAACATACTTCCCTTTTTATCTGCTTATGTGAAATCATCGCACCAGCAGATGCACATATTGAAATTATATACAAATTTGTATTCTGTATTTATAGCGGAGTTCTTGTCTCTTTTTATTTGTATGACCTTCTGAGTCTTCAAAATTATTATTATTGTCATCATTACCTTCATGCTTCATTGAACCCTTTTTGAGCCATTGATCCAAATTTTCAAATAGGAGCATTCATTTAGCACGACACTTATAATAGAAAATACTAAATTCACAATTATAATACATTACAATTCATGGAAAAATTATGAGCAGAGACAAAAAGACATTCTGTGGACTGAAGAATAGGCAAGAAGAACTAATCAACATACTCTCATAATGCCTACAATAACTTTTTGGAAGGTAGTGATATCGTACATGTAACTGTAAACATAATCATTTCACATTTTAGATTTCTGAAATGTTTATTAACATAATTATTTCACTATTTTTCTGAAACTTCCATATTAACTATGGAATTGTTGGTTGACCCCTATATACCTGGAAATTTCACTTCAGGGAACCTCACCCCATATATTCCCCTTGAAACTGAAATAGCATGTGGATTAAAATGACATCAGTGTGAAAAAGCTGAGAGAAGCTGCTCATCTTCATTCTGTCCTCATTCTAACTTTCTGAGGGGAAGCTTAAAGCCATTTTCTGGCACTGAGCCTGAACTTGTTACCATATTTGCAGATCTTTTATTTGGTGTGAAGTGAAAGCTGTCATTGGTGATGATGGCACTGAGAGTGGGGGAGCAGAATCTCATAGAACATTTTACTCTGGTTAAATCATCTTTTAAACTTTCTGAACCTTGCCTCCATTTCACTGTTTTCAAAAGGAACATATTAAACTTCAGTTTAAGGGAACATTTTCAAAAAGATTAAATGTAGTTTTCTGATTATTACGGTAATGAAAAAGAAACATTTCAGAGTGCATTTAATGATACGTGATGCTTCCAGACCAAAAAAAAAAAAAAAAAAAAGCAAACAAAAACATTCAAATGGTCCAGGAAAATATTAGACTTTGGTATAGACATGTGACTTTGGGTTTCTGCATATAAAGGCACTGCACACTTTGCAAGTACAAATATTAAGCTATGGAACAATCAAATAAAAATGTGTGCATGTGCATGAGTTGAGAATAATAGAATCAGAGGAGAGAGAGAAACCTTTAAACTCTGCAGCCTATTCTCTTTGTTAACCTTATATTTTGTGGGACTGTAAATTGGAAATATCTGATATTTCCAGCCCGGATGAAATCACCCATTTCTAATGAGTTTTCTTGATATTTTCTCTGACCTGATTCAGGGTCAGCTTATTGCTTCTCTCTAATAGTCCAAAAGCTGAGGAACTGGAGGTAAACCTCTTGTTCAGAAGGTTTCAGCTAGTGATCTTAACTCAAGCATTTCTAATTAAAATGTAAAGATCATTAGTATGCACAATTATGGAGGCTTTTCTTTCAACACAGAATGCTTCAGTGGAGGAGTGCCAGTCCCCTCCTGCACCCGCTGGTGCTGAACAATTGCTGCTTTTGGCAAGATCTCAGAATAGGCGGGATTTCTGTCTGCTACCTGGACTTCTGTTGACAATGCAACTTTGGTCAGACTCAGAGACAAGGAAACTGAGATATATATTGTCACATGATAGCAGATCATTGTTTTTTCCCCCTTTGGTCTTCAGGATTTCTAGTATCCATGTAATCTCCAATCATCTAAAGCATTCTTTTTGTACCATCTTCTCCTCAAGATAAATGTGACTTTAGATTTGACACTTTAAATTGCCATGTTTCCTGCTATTTGATAGTAAGGAATTTTTGTTGTAAAGGCTAACTTATTTCACTTTGAATATGAAAATTGTGACTAAGTGAATCTTTAAAAGCCTATGTGGAGGAATTAAATGGATGATTTAATTTACGGCTTGTACTACTTGTGGCATATATATATATATATATATATATATGCTGTATATGTAGGTAGTGTTAATAAAACTAAATGGCATAGTCATAAGGAAGTGCTAATGAAAAAATATAAAGATATGTTTGACTATCCTATTGCTATACGTTAATCGTAGAGATACTAATGTGGAGATTTAAGACAAATCAGAAATAAGAATTATTTCTGGTGCCAAAAAACTAGCAATTACAGACAACTTGTTAACTGTTTTTATTTGCTTCTCTATACCATCATCTGAGCCTTGGAACCATTTCAGTTGTTGCAATATTTTTATTGTTTCTACTAAAGGACTTGGAGCTAGTAGAATAAAAGTAATTTTTTCTATAATCAGGGTTACAGTGATGCCTATGGAAAACATTCATTTGGGTTGTGATTTCAAATTCAGTTAGGCTTAGTGGCACATAGTCATGATTCGTAAGTATTTTTATACTTTTCAGCTTATTGATTAAATTATGCTTGAAATAATTGAAGAAGATATATGAGCACTGCCTTTATTCTGTTTTTTATATAACAGTAATTTAAGATTTAGAAAGTTTAGAGACGGAAAAATTACACTGTGCTGTGATGGGAAGCAGACTATTATTCCCTAATATACCTGAAATAAGAAGGTATTGAGTTTTATCCATATTACAAATTCAATGTTCATTCTACAAGTAACTGTTAATAACTTGAAGGCATCAAGATAGTCATCTGCTTCTGGTGATGGAAAGAAAGACTGTTGAAAGTAGAGTTGAAGTCTGAAACAGACATATTATGAACAAACTGTCTTTATAATGAGAACAGATACTGCTCAGATTTTCACTTGGGTATGGTTATTGGGACATACTATGATAGGCCCAATTAATATATTTTTAAAATTGAGATTATTAACTCTAAACCAATGCATCCAATTGTCATACTTTTATAAACCTTCAAGCATTTATAAACCAGAAAGCTGTGATATTATTGTCAGTATGGCTCATATACCAATACTTTTCCATTTAAAACTATATGCAAGAATGTACAATGGTCAGGGACTTTTATAGATACAATTGTACTAGTAAGCAAAATGCAGAAGTTTTATGGAAGAAGATCAGGGGCAACATTTATTCCAAGTTGAACTTTTCAAACCCCAAACTGTAGTCCATTAGAAGTGATTCTCAAACTTGAGTGGGCATCAAGATCACCTGGAGGGCTCATTAAATCCATGTCGCTACAGTGCATTCTCATAGTTCCTAACAAGTTCCCTGGTGAGGTTCATGTTGCTGTCTGGGGACCGTATTTTGAGAACCACTCCATTAAAAGATGCCTATGAGGTTTGAAGGAAAGGTTTCTTTGCCTTATTTTAATTTCTACTTGGGGTAGGAGTATTCTTTTTCCTTGTGGAACTCATCAGAAAAAAAATGGCTGTGACCTTGTATAACACCACTATACCATGCTGTCTGCAATTATTTTCACACTAGTTTGAGTTATGTACACAAAGCAAAAAACATATATATATATATATATATATATATATATATATATATATATGTGTGTGTCCAAAGCATATATTTTCATAAATGTATGGTATTTATATCTATCACCTATCTCTCTTTATCATCTGTGAAAATACAGCGCTATGCTGGGCTTGATTTACTTCTATTAAGCTGCTAAATACTTCCATGACTTTTATTTTTATTTTTATTTATTTATTTATTTATTTATTTTTTGTGGCACTGGGGATTGAACTCACAACCTTGCACCTGCCAGGGCAGGCACTTAAGGCACTGAGTCAAACTCCTGGCCCTCATGAGTTTTAAATTTGAATTTGGAGATGGTAGTAGAAAGAGTTTGAAGTTGGAGGAAAATCTCTAAAGATTTAATACCACGGTTTACTAATTTGACATTAGTGAAACATCATCAAATTTATAGAGAGAATTGGTAAGAAAATTTTGTAAGGATTAAAGATGCAAAATATTGTGAACAATTTTTTCCCTTTTGTGGAACTATTTCAGCATTGAGATGCTCTAATCAAGATTGATTGCATTTAGAGATATCCATCTGCAGACAAATGTGAGTACTTTGGGTTCAGTTCTTTAAACTACTATATATACTTTCAAACCAGTCCTCCTTGATCCAAGCAACACTTCATATTTACAGTCAATAGCACAGTTCTAACGTCTGTAAAGCACTGCCTGGCAACCGAGCTGACAGGAGTAGATGTTTGCCAAATAGCTGTCCAGCATCTGTTAGAGCTGCCTGCGGGTCCTTGCTGAGATCTTGCCAGAACACACACACACAGGGGTTCACCCTCTTTATCCTGTAGTTCCTACTTGCCTGCACTTGACTGGATATTTAAATGTCAGGAGGCATCATCAGGGGAAGGTTTCATAGCAGGGGAGTTTCCCCAGCCTCCTCCAGGAGTCTGTGTGTCGCTGCCCATGAGATGGAAAGTGTCTTGGTGTTGTGTCTCCACACACTGGCTGTCTGGAGTCAGGCTAGGCACACAGTGATGGCTCCAGATGATTGCCTCTGATGTTATCTTTCAGAATGATTTTGACATCTGGTGTATGGCAGGTTAGTGTTCAGAAATTTATGTCCACTGAAAAAAAATTTAATCTGTATTTGATTAGAAATTGCAAGAGTATGATCACAGTAGAACTGCAAGTGAATACATAACTATGCAAGTAATTTAGGAGGCAGAGACTATATTCATAGTAGAATGAGAAACATTCAAGAAAGACTTGGCAACATAGGGAGGTTGAACCATATGCAATTATAATAGCTGTACATGTAAAATTTTCAAGCAATACATACATGTCACTGTATGTGGAAATATTTAATGCATACTGTTCTGAAACAGTTTTGTGACTTAAAAGTATATCATAGACATTTGTGAAAGCTGACAAATACATATGTTGTTCAAGAATTTAGGAGAATTTCTATAAGATGGATTCCTCAAATCCAAAATTTCTGGTTTGGCATCTGTGTATGCACATTTAGAATACTGAGGTGTTGTTCTAATTGACCTTGAAATTTTTACATTAGTCTCACCAACAACATTTGAGAGTGCTTTTGTAACCCTCTTATCTGTTGAATAAATATCTCACTTTACATTTATCATTTCTAAGATTTAACCATCAAAATGTAATTAATTAAAGTGTCAAAATGCTTCCTTTTAAATGTCTGACTGAAATTTACATACCTCAATGTAATCTAAGTTTTTCTAAATATTATACTTCTCTACGCCAAACAAGAGACTCAACAACACTGTTTTTGGTTTACAAACCATTCTTCAATTTCAAAATATTTATTGAACATAACTTAAATTTCTTCTTTGTTGAATAGTTGAATGGTTAAATATACATTCTTTCCAATATCATGCATGGGTATAGTTTTCAAATTCTTGAGCATGTAAGATAAGGAACATGACAGAATTGTCTTTACAATGATTGGTAACTTCAGAGTCTTGCATTGGAACAACATTTAAATATGTCAAACTGGACCAGGGGGTTAGCTTAGTGGCTAAAGTGCCTGCCTGGTAAGCGCCAGGTTGTGAGTTTAAGCTCTGGTACCAAAAATAAATAAATAAATAAACATTAAAAAACATAATGAATAAGCAAATATGCCAAACTGATTTACAAATACTCTAGTTGTGGAAATTTGAATACTTTTCACATCTGACATTCCTAGGCCCCAGGGGAAATGGGTAGTCTAAACCAAAAGCAAGAAAACAAGTCAATAGAAAAAGTGACCGTTAAAAAGATTGACCTCTGAACAACGTAAGCTTTGATCTCCCAAAAAGGGTCAACTTGGGTTTGGCACATGCTTCTGTCCTTCTAGTGACACATAACCTTGGGTGCTGAACACTCAAAGTACTTATAATGCTCATATCTGAAAGCAAACCTTTGGGAAGGTGCCAGAGGTTTTGCTGTCATGGTGTGTCAGGTGTAATAGTTGGCGTTGTTTGATCTAGAAATCTAATGATTCTTCTCAAGTGAAGGATCTGCTTCTTTACCATTCTATCTTTGATTCCTGAAAATGAAAATTTCGTGACTCATTCTTTCCTCAACTAATTGTGTTTTGCTTGTTGATAGACATGAGAATAAATCAAGGAGCAGTGAGGTGCTTAGATAGTCCAGAGGAGAAATTGATACAGTTGAGATGAAAAACTGCAGAAAGACTTCACGAGGACAGCTTATATGGGCATAGAATTGTTGAGTTGCAGCTTAGGTTAAAGGTTTGAATGTGTCTGACACTTGATCTTCACTTTTGTTTCTATAAAAAAAAAAAGACTGTGATATATCTTGGTTTCTGGAAAAGTATTAGAACCTTATTAATTATGGTAGAGTGAACATGGCAACAAAAGGGAAAATATAATTTTAAGTATAATGGTGCATGCTGGAAACACAGATTGGCAAACATATGGGGTTTTGGCATCTGGACAGAAGCCTTCATAACCATCTGTTTCTCAGAGGTTATTTTGGCAATTTCTGCAAGCATTTCCAGTGATTCAGAGGTCTGAGCTAAGGACTTTTTAACAAAGAGCTAAAGAGGGCACAGGTACACAGAGGCAGTTACTCAGAGCTTCCTTCTACATGTTAATTTCATTGTTCTCAATATTAAACCTCTTCAAGATGGTCTACGTGCCAGTATTTTATTGTAATGGGAGCAGATGTTATGTCACGCTAGTATACATATACTTTTTCATTTTACTAAGAAGACCACCATCATTTTTCACCTTGAGAGTTAATTTTCCTCTTCTGGTTCAGTGAAATGTAAGAGACATGTGAAGAGACTTGAGTTCTTGTCTATTCTGCTTCATGTTCTGAAGTGCAATGGTCTTAATGGTTATTTCTGGCTTTTTGGGACTTTCCTATTCTATCTAATGTTCTGGGACTTTCAGGAGTTTCTTG
>RJWM01007965.1:30647-75592 GCA_004363535.1 Dasyprocta punctata | reverse complement strand
GCCGCAGCCTGACTCCCCCGCGACGCAAGGACCGTGGGCAGGCTGTGAGGACTCGGCCCGCCCGGCAGCCCCGACCTCCGTCCTGTTGCCCTCGTCTGGGCCGCAGACCCTCTCGACCCGGCTCGGCATCTGGCACCGCGAAGAACATGCGGCCGGCTAAGGCAGGCGGCCCGCTGCCCGCTCTCCTCCTGCTGGCGCTGGCGCTGGTGCTGTCCCCGCCCGAGACCCACGGAAGACCCCGGGGGCGCAGAGCCCCGCGCGGCGCGGAGCAGAAGCCCTTGCTTTTCCTCCCCGCGGCGGGGGCGGGCCCGGCGCCCAGTGCCTCCCGGAGCGCAGGTGAGTCCGGGCGGTCCTGGCTATCCACCGCCTGAGCCTGGGTCTTTGTAGATTCCTTTCAGAGCTAAGCGGGGCACTTACTTTGAGAATCTCAACTGTCCCAGCTGTACAGATTGCCTTTCTGGGGAAAGAGATGATGGTTACAGCTGAGATTAAACAAATTCTGGCTGGCGAAGAAACCATTTTTACAATCCTTTTTCAGGTGTGGCAGACCTTTTTGGAAATAAACTGATAAAATAGGTGGAAGATCTGGGTTTCGATCCCAAGGGCTCAGGGTAATGGACAGGTTATGAACCTGTCAGCGCTTCGTTTCTGGGTCTTGTGTCTTTTTGAGAATTAAGTGACATGACTGGCCTGAGACACCTGAACGTTCTCAGGAGTGGCCTTTCCTTACCTCTTGGAGCTGGCCGCAGGGAACGGGCACTGACATGGACATTTCCGCAGGCTGCTGTGGTAGATGGCAACTCGGACCTTTCCTGAGTGTTTTGAAGACCAAATGACAGCTGCTTCGAAATCAGTGCTGGACACCCAGGTTCCTGCTACTTTGATGCGGCTCCGTAGGCTGGGAATGAAGCGGGAGGGAACGTTGCCACTCTAGAGGCACAGGAACATGTAAAGTTAGAGAAGTCCTGTAAATGAGGAGAAGAAGGAAGGCAGAGGAAAGGGGGCCAGGGGCAGCTGGGCTGTGTTTGGAGGTGCAGGACACAGGGCAGGAAGAAGGAAGGTGGTGAGAAAAGACAACAAGCTATTCAGAGTGTCTCTTTTCAGGTCCATGGCAAGAGGGAGCTGGTGGCAGTGGCTGGGAGCGAAAGGGTCCCATCTTTCAGGGGTACTGCGTGTAGTTTAGTGAGAGGACCAAGCTCAGGTGCTTCAGGGTCCCCAGCAGCCTCAGGGTCCTGGATCTCATGACATAGCTCCAGAGGCCTCCTCTGCCTCATACTTGTTTCTCAGGGTTATTTTTTATTTCATAATATGGTGACACACATACATGCATTCACTCTGCAGTCGTACTCAATACTTGTCTTTACATAACAGCCATCCTGCTGAGGGCCGAGGCTGCTTAGGGCAGAGCTCTTTCCAGCACCTGTGTGTGTGGTGGGGGGGTGCTGGTGCCACCTGCACAGAAGGAAAGTGGAAAATGGCGTCCTGTTTTGCAGTCAGGTGTGAAGTGGAAGGCATTGGAAAGGCTTGGGCAGCTGAGGTGGGTGCTGAGCAAGGTGTGAGGAGAACCCAGGCTGAGCCTTTCAGTCTGACTGACAGATGGAGAACCCTCAGGAACGGGACCACGACAATACCTAGGGATGCCATGATAATGCCACACTTACACACTTTGATTTACAGTGATTGTCATCCCAGATATTTATCTCGGAGGATGCAGTGTCCTTTTACAATATGAAAAGTGGGAGAAAGTCTCAAACAGGAACATTTATTGTAACATTAATTCAGACCCTCTGTTTCGTTTACATTTTAAAAGATCTTTTCTCTATGGTTAAAGAGAGTGAAGACTTACTGACACTGATGTAAGTTACAAGAGAGAAAACAAAACACTGTTTAAAGTAAAAAGTGGCCATGATCTGAAGTTTTGAAAAGCAAGATGGCCTGATGGTGAGGGACCCACAGGTCGCTCTTAAAGTCTGTTGCTTTCTGTAGCTGCTCAGGATGGTTTCATCTTTTGATTATTGTGCTCAGTTTACCTGGGGAGGAAAGGGGTGGCTCATTACATTGGAAGTGTGTTCTGGATAGAACACTTGTGTAGGGATTGGGGACAAGCTTGAAGACAGAGAAGACAGGGCCCATGTGGATGTTCTCATGGGATTGCCTGGCGTGGTGGCACACGCCTTTAATCCCAGCAGTCGGGAGGCTGAGGTAGGAGGAGCATTGTGAGTTCGAGGCCAGCTTGGGCTACAAGGCAAGCACAAGGCTGGTCTGAGCTACATACATAGTGCGACCCTGTCTCAAAAATCTAGGGCTGGGAGTTTGGCTCAGTGGCTTAAGCACCTGTCTGGCAGGTGCGAGGTTGTGAGTTCAATCCCTGGTGCTGAAAAAAAAAAAGAAAGAAAAAGAAAACACTTGGGAAATGCCAAGTGTCATAGCTTGTGCAAGATGAAACATTTTCCAGGACCTGGAGGCCAAGGATTCCCATCCCTGCTGGCAACATAATAAGCACCAACACCCAGTGTTATGTACTTGCCTCTGGATTCTGAAATCCTTGCTGTTTGTGCAAGTAGAAAGATAACTCAGGCACAGTTTCTCCTACTATATTCCCACAACACAGATTCCTTCTGACACCAGATACATGGAGTTTCCCTTCCCTCACATTAAACAAGCTATTGTTTCTGCAAAGGACACCAGCAAGTTGTCCTGTAATTCAATTCAGCTCTCACATCTTCTTCCTGGGGAGGTCAGATCCCATAGGTTAAGAACTCAATCTCTAAGACTGACCTCCACTCCTGCCTCTGCTTTTCAGGTGCCAATGTTTTCCCTGTGCTTCTGGATGACCACCTATAAATCGGGGTTTCCACACTCCTCTCCACAGGCTCAATTAATAGAGTGGCTTGCAGAACTCAGGGAAACATTTACTAATTTATGATAAAGAATGTTACAAAGGGTACACAGATGGACATATGCATAGGACATGGTATGAGGGAAGGGGCCTTGAGCTTCTCTCTGAACCCGCCACACTCCATGAATGTCTACACTTTCAGCTCTCTGGGAGCTCTGGGAACTTTGTGCTTTGAGATTTTCATTGAAGAAGTTTCATTACATAGACCTGATTAATTACATCATTGGTCAGTAGTGATCAGTTTACCTTTCAGCACCTATTCCTCCCCAGAGGGAGTCCTAGTCTTCTAATCTTGCCTCTAAGCTACTTAGGGACTGGTTGCTGCTGGGTTAATTTTTTAGCGTACAAAAATACCACATGATTATTTTAGAGATTCCAGAGGTTTTAGGATTCTTATTGCACAAGAACAGGAATATCTTTCACAATGTTATAATAACACGCAATTGTGCATTCTCCCTTTCTGATAGACAACTTCTTCATGTATAGATACGAGCCTGGAAATGGAACTATTTCCAGGTAGAAGAAGCGGTAAACATAAAAACCTTTGGACCAGGATGGATGGCATGTTTAAGGACTGTAGAGGGTGGGTAGGGGGAGTGAGTGTATGGTTCCAAGGAGCACTCATGAATCTCTATGGTTGGCTCTCCTTTCCCCCACCCCCCACTGTTCTTCATGTGTACATTCACCCACTAGTTTAGCCGTCAGCATACGTTTGAGGTCACTCTGATGGGCCTCGGGTTATGAAGTTAACAAGTGTTGTTGACTATATTCTTGAGGTCAGTTCACCAAATATGTCCTTCTACAAATGTCTAGAATCTGGTTCTTTCTTCTCTTGCCCTTCCCACTGCCCTGGTTCAAGCTGTCATGAGAGTGTCGTGATGACCTAGACTATCTCCCTAAGTATTCTTAGTACCCCTGCCAGTCTATCTTATTGGGGTAATAATTAGAAATTATGAGGTTTCATAACTGTTCCTCACATCCTCTTATTCTTGTTCTTTTCTCCTACTTTCTCTGATTATCCTGCCAGCTGAAGAAAGCAAATGAAGTCTTCCATTAGAAAGGGACACTCTATCTTCTCTCACTGAAATATAGACACAATCAGAAAGCTTCGAGGTGGGGTGCTGTGGAGTAAAAAGAAAAATGGTTTGCATGAGTTTGAGAAAAGGTGGAAAATGGGTGATAGGCATGTAAGGAGGACTGCTGGGAAGTTTTAATTAATAGTATGTCCCTTATGTAACCTCTCTTTTCAAGAGATTTCAGGAAATACTTACACTTTTTCTGTACTTTCTAGAGCCAGATCTGTGTAGTTTTCCTGTAAAACTTTGCTAATGTGGAGCTTAAAGAGAAATCATGAAGATCATTTTGGTGAGGTTATTCTGAGTAATTACAAATGAACCTTCCTTATAAGTAGTGTTGGGCTGATTCCTCCCTAGTCACAAGTCTGCAGTGGCTTCTCTTGAGTTTCCAAGAAAGTTCCAACTCCTCTTGAAGGCAGGACATTATTGTCCCTTTCCTTACCCATTTTTTCCCCACCACCTCTTTCTGTGGCTATCCTAGGGACTGCTTCTGTGTCACCCAAGTCCTGTATCTGCTCTTCGCAGATAACGTTCTATCTTCTGGAAGGTTCTTACTTCCTCGTTTCCTGTTGGAATTCTATCTGTTCACGAACTAGGCTAGTGATAATGACCCTTTTAGAGCTTTCATTGATAACAAACTGCCTACTGTGGCATGAGTGCTGTACAAACTTTCCCTCCTTGATATTGCATCTCAGCTGTCAACACAGAAGACATCTGCTACCTCAGATGGCACAGGGATGGAGATTTTTTCTCACTGGCAAGTAAGCAGTCAGTTCTGCAGGGGATATCAGCTAGGTGTCAGCTAATCCTGTTCAGTTCCAACAGTATCTACCTAGAGATAGGGTCAGTCCAACACTGCTCCTATTTCAAACCCACTTAACTATGTCAGGCCTCTGAAATTTCTGACCATTTAATGAAACTGTTGTCAACCTAGTCAGGAACAAAAACAAATATATTTGGGTCTAATTAGGATTGGAGAATGGAGAAACAGATTTAAATAATATTGAAAGTGTGCCCTGAGGTTTTACAAAATGCTGTCTATAGCTTTAAACCACAGGGCTTGGAAATTCCCTCACTTATTAGTCAGGTATTATGGTTGGTGCTGGCAAATGTTACTCTGTGTCGCAAGTAAGGGGTTGGGTGTGGTCTCAGCCTCTGGGTAGTTTGGGGAAAGGAGTCCTTAGACAGACTATTGGCAGAGATCAACAGCATTTTGGGAACCTGCAGCTTGGCCTGTGCAAAAGTTGGTCTGAATGCTGGGGTGCATGTGGAGTGGTGGTCTACAAGCCCACTTCGAAGTTCCAGGCATGGATATATGCGAGATTAGATTAATAGTGGCATCCTGACTACATTTCAGTGCCCTGAACCTGTGCCACCCCATTTTGACTTTCTTCTCTGATGTGAACAACTGGAGTTTTCATTATCCTCTTCTCAGGTTCATTTAATTTGCTAGGGAAGTTCATAGAATTCTGGGAAATACTATGCTTATGTTTACCAGTTAATTATAAAGCATATTACAAAGGATACAGATGAAGAGGTAAATAAGGAGAGGTGTGGGGAAGGAGTGTGCAGTTTTTGTGTCCTCTCCAGAGGGAGTACCCCTCTGTGAACCTCCACTTGTTCCTGTGCCCAGAAGCCTGTCTTTGGATTTCTCTTGAGGCTTTATTACATAGATCTGATTTATTAAATCACTGGCCAGTGGTGATGAACAGCAAGTAATCCTGCTTTCGTGTTTCTCGTGACCAGTCCCCATCTTGAAGCTACCTAAAGTTTGCCATCATCTGGTCAACTCAGTAACATGCAATAAAACATGATCACTGTGAAGTTTCCAAGGATTTTAGGAGTCATATGCCAGGAAGCAGGTATGAAGAACAAATATATATTTCCTAATGTTACAGCCCTCTACTTAAGGGATGCCTCTGCAGTTAATTTCATGTTCAAAAATATCTAACCCCTGAATTCATCTTGCAGCTATCCCGTACTTCTGATAAAATCTTTACAAAAAACCCAGATGTATTTGAACTGTTTGGACTTGAGTAGTAATGGAATTTTATTTGTGGTATGCAAGTCTCTTACCATTCTGTTCACTCACTTAGGTAGTTGAGTAACAATTTTTCTCACATGAATAAAAGATAGTAATTTTTGCTGCTTTGCATATCACCAAGGAAGGGGTAGGTGGGTATTTTAAAATTATTATTATTATTTTTTTGGTACTAGGAATTAAACTCATGACCTTGTGCTTGGCCAGGCAAGTGCTTATGCTGCTGAGCTAAATCCCTGGCACTATTTTAAATTTTTTAAAAATTGTGTTATATGTAAATCATGAACCCTGAGGTTTTGATATATGTACACATAGGAAAATAATTACTAGAGCCAAACAAACATATCAATCACATTCCATTTTAACGTTTTTAATTGCTTTATTTTGAGAATGACTTGAAACTGTTTGCTTTATTGACAACTGTTATCATGAGAAGAATTTAAGGTGGGAAAGTCATACATGATTTTTACCATGTGTATTTGACAGGTGCTATGACCATAAATCTACCTGTGTTATGATCATAATCACTCTTGTGAGCAGCCAAGGTTGACCCACACACATATGTTTCTGCCCATTCACGGTGCTGCTGGCAGTAACTTTTGCCTGCTTGCAGGCTAGCTGCCAAGTAGGGAACTTTTGTGCAGAAAGTTGACAGAATCACCCAGTGCTCCTTTCCCCACTCTGGAATGGTACAAGTCATAGGACACCAGTTTCCAGTCACTATACTGGCTACGAAAACTGGGATTTTAAGTACATATTTACAGTATATAATTAGTGCATTCATTGTGGAGAGTTAGTATATGTATACAACACATTTTAATTCCCTTTTCCGTCCTCTTTCCCTTCCCTCCCTCCCATTTCCACCCATCCCTTAGTCCCTTTCCTCTTTATTTTTTTGTTCATGTTTGCAGTGCATACTGTTTACATTCCTTGTGTGGAGTTGATACTTGTTCATAATACGTCCAAATTCCTTTTTCATCCCTTACCCTTTCCCTCCTTGACCTCCTTCCACCTCTTGACCTGCTTCCCTTTTAAGAATGATATAGCTCCCTACTTACTAGAGCAATGGTTCTTAACGTAAGTTTCATGAGACCACATGCAAGTTTCAGATGTAATTCTTGGACTTGACCCTTGGTATACTATATATCTATGAGTGCAACCAGGTCTGCGTATCGACAGAATCTTTGAAAAGTCTAATGCACATTGAAGTTTTGGAACCACCTGATTATTAAATTGAGGAACATGGAAAGGAAAAAGGTGGCATACCAAAATCTTCTGGCAATTTTCTTCTAGGTGAAGTCAATTGCTGACCGCCTCCATGACTCCAACCACATTCATTGTCTACTCTGTCAATCCCTTTCTGTGTCTCCCATTTGATAGCCATGTATTTCAGTGTGTTTTGAAAGATAATCTATGAAATAAACTTCATTGGCCTACCAGCTTCAGAAAATGGCCACTACCTTCCTTCTTGGAAAAATCACTATGTGAGCCCCATGAAGTCTGCCAGAAAAAGAAACTGTGTAGATCAGTATTATTCATACTTTTAAAAAATTTTAGCTTTATTCAAACATCATGAAATTCAGCTTTGAGGGTCCCACTTGGGGAAATGTTGTTTCAGTCACTGCAGGTTAGCTGGCCCTCCTTCAGCCCAGTGGACACTGGGAAGATAAGGCTGGGTAGGTATGGAGGAGAGAAGGAAAAGTGAGGAGGAGGAGGCACAGAGGTGGGGTAAGGTGGCTACAAAGGAGTCACAAGAAGCAGTGACACACCAGCTGCTAAGTGAAGAAATACACTGTCATCTAGTGGAAGAGGAAATGTCTAGAGAGAACTTTAGTAAAATGGGAAGTTACTCATCTAAAATTTTAAGGCTATTCTTTTTTTTTTTTTTTTTTTTTTTTGCGGCACCGGGGATTGAACTCACAGCCTTGCGCCTGCCAGGGCAGGCACTTAAGGCACTGAGCCAAACTCCTGGCCCTGGTTTTTTGAGGCAGGGTCGCACTATGTAGCTCAGGCCGGCCTTGCGCTTGCGTTGTAGCCCAAGCCGGCCTCGATCTCACAACGCTCTGCCTACCTCAGCCTCCCGAGTGCTGGGATTAAAGGCTTTAAGGCTATTCTTGAAGAGTACCTCCATTGTGAGTATTTGTACTCCTTCTAATATTTAAAAAAATTAATGTATAAGCATTCAACTTTGCTTGAGTTGTACAGAATTTATAACTGCTGTTCATTTTAATCACTTGACATGTCCAGTTCACATGTGGTAGACTGTATTTTCTCTGTGAACATAAGACAAATGAGATGCGAGCCAACCTAAAAAATGTCACCTTTATGAAATGATAGTTACTTGTGCAAAAACAAAAACAATAAAAAATTAAAATCCCAAAAGGCAATTATTTCTAGCTGACAGTTTACTAAGCAGTTTATCAATAATAAGTGGGTCTTGATCATTTCCATGATGTAGCTCTCCTGTAGAGACAGAGTATGGGCTCTTGGCTTATTGTAACCTTGGACAAGTGTGTGTGTTTCTGAGTTCCACGTGTCACAGCTGTACCCAGAGAGAGAACCCATCAGGAGCATCTGGAACCCTTGGCAGGACTCTCGTCTTACAGGAGCGCCTAGCAGGACTCTGTGGCTTCTTGCTTGCACGTCCTGCACTGGCATCAGAGCAGTGGTGAACCTGAAAAGATGAATGTCATCATGACTGCTTCAAAGCTTTGTTATATGTATTTATGGGAAATTTTCTGCTGCCTATTGCTAAGAAAAGAAAAACACTGTGCTTGTTAGGTTAGGAATATTATCTTTGTGTAACTTTTTCCTGTGACTCTCACTTGAGTTTCTTTGTAGATTTGAAAAGTCTTGTTTAATGCAAGATTTATAGTTTGAATTTTAAATCTAAAGAATAAAAATGATTCACTATATTAAATAATTACTCATTATCACTACATTAATTTATAAAGTGTTCAATAGCAAGTCCTTAAAAAATTCTTCTGTAGAGTGAAAATAAAAAATACTTTAGAAAAAAGAAAAGAAACTTAACAGGCTAGATTTTGGGCACAATAAATAATAAACTTGTTTGTCTTATATGCAGACAAGTTAAATGTTGGTTCAATTTTATTACTGTATTATTACTGTTTGTGATTTTATACTTTTAAACTCATATATATTTTACTTAGGAAAAACATTCCCTCTGATTCCCTATTCCATTTTCCTTTCTAATTAGATATTTTCAGTAACTTTGGAAAACTTCTAACATTATGGTAATCAGGTTGCATTAACTTTCTGTTACTGTAAAATATTTAAGATAATCACCTTACAAAGAGAAAAGGTTTATGATGGCTCATAGTTTCACAAGGTTCAGTTCATGGTTATTGGCTTGAATGGTTTTGGGCCTGTGATGAGGCAGCACATCATGTCAGCAGTGTGTGGAAAAACTGCTCACCTCATGGTTGAGATACAAAGGACAGCAAAAGGGAACACCTTCAAGGGAACACCTCTAGGCCCAGAAGACCTGCCAGTAGACTCAATCTTTTAAAGATTATACCACGTCCCCAAATCCCCATGGACTGGGCACCATGTCTTGTAAACATGGACTTCTGAGGGACACACTGAAACTGTAGCACATACAGTGATTAAATTACATGTTAAAAATGTTTACAGTGGGATATTTTGAAATATTGTGGAAAATTGTTGCTCAGAGAATTCCACTGCTTCATCTAGGAAGCAATATAGTTAGGAAATTTAGTTTTTATAAAATATTATAAGGGTAGATACAAACTTTCATGTAACTGCCATTTGCATTGTTGTCAGAGAATATAAAACAATATTAGATTACCATTCCTCCCAGGATCTTCCATCACTCATGTTTTAAAATGTACCTGGGGTTTGTTTTATGCAAGTATAGTGAGACACAGAAACATGAAAATTACTGTTATGGTGGAAGTCTTTACAGGTCCCTAGGAAAAGGAGGTATGACACATGAAGTGCCAGGTAGGCCAGGAAACAGAGAGAGCAAAGGGAGGAGATTTACTGAAAAGCAGGCTAAGCAGGCGTGGGATTGGTTAGTTTGAGTGATTTCAGTGAACTCTGGTGTGAGGGGCTGTCCCTAGTTGTCTTATACCTGGACGTAGGGTGATTAGTATAAAGTAACAATGGCTCTGAGTCTGAAAGCCCAGTAGATGCTGTGTGGGGGAGTAGTCTGGATTGACTGATTGACATCTGAAAGGCAAATTTGCAGGTGAGCTTTTTGCCATCTCTTGGAGTTAGTTTATACAAGGGAGATCAGTCCATTCAGGGTTAGAAGACTTAAGATGTCAATCACCAGAAATATAACAAATATCAAGTTATGATTAATGTACACTGATAGGACAAGATTTGACCTCCTTTACAACTCACCACCCTCACTTCCCATTATCTGTTTCTGCCCATGGCATATCCTGGACTTCAGCCCACCCACTGTGGGCAGTGGGCAGTGTTTATCTTACTTGATGTGTTAGCTTTCTTCTGTGACAAAATAGCTGACACCAGCAATTTAAAGAAGGAAATACTTCTTTTGGCTCTCAGGTTTAGAAGTTCTGATCCATGTTGACTAGCTTCATTACCTTGGGCCTGAGGCAGAGCAGAATATCATGGCATAAGGCAAGTGGAGAAAAGCTGCTCTTCTCATGGCATCCAGGAAGCAGAGAGATCAGAAAGAGACAGAAAGGAAGGAATCAGGGACAAGATATGGTTTGCAAGGTGATGCCCCAATGACCCGCTCCCTTCTGCTATGTACCGCTTCCTAAATTTCTATCACCTCCCAGTAATGTCTTCAGATCACGATCTCAGCAGTGCATTAATCTGATGAAGTTAGAGCCCTCATGATCCAGTCATTTAGCCCTACCTCTGAACACAAGTCTTTTGGGAGACATTTTAGATTTAAACCAGAATATTAAACGCCTTGCCTCCAAAAATTCATGTCTGGTTCATAATACAAAGTGTATTTAATCCATCCTTAAGAGTCTCCAAAGTCTTAACAGTTCCACCATGGCTAAAAAGTCCAAATCCAATGTCTTCTGAGACTCAAGGGAAACTCCTAGCTATGAGTACCTATAAAAATTAAATGGCAAGTGATGTACTTCCAACATACAGTGGCACAGCATAAATATTTTACTCCAAAAGGGAAAAGTGAAAAGTATAGAAAAGAAGGATGGGACCAAAGAAAGACCAAAACCAACAGGGCACACAGTAAGTCCTGGAGTCCACATCCAGGGCACTTGGTGGCATGATGTAAGCTCAAAAGGTACTGGGCAGCCTGCACCTATGGCCTTACAGTTTGCGGCCCACATGACTTGACTTCTAGGCTGGTTCTACTCACTGCCTGTGGCTTTCTTTGGCAAAATTTACATGGTCATGGTATCTGTAACTTCCTGGAGTCTCCGCTGCAGCTTTGGCCTCTCTCAGAGAGTCATGCGTCACTCTCTCAAGGGGCTGCCTACAAGGATGCTAATTCTGTCACACACTCCCTGGCCTTTCAGGCCTTCTTTTGAAATCTTGGTGGAACTGTCTATGATGCCACACCTCTTACATCCTGCATGCCTGCAAAACCAGTATCTTGTGGACAGTGCTAAGGTCTGAGGCCAGCTTAAGTAGTAGCCAGGCCTGCTTGGACCTCAGCTGCTGTGGCTTCTGGGAGACTGGAGGCTGAGCACAGTGAGCTGAATCCTGGGGAATAACATCCTAGGTGGCCCTGAGTGAGCAGGATAGCCAAGTGCTGTCTTCTTAAACCTAAGTTCTTCAAGTGAATTCACACTCGTATACCTTACAGCCTGTAATAGATGGGGGTCTGGCTGATTCCTGAGATGCCTTCAAGGCATCTTTCCACAGTCCCTGTGCAAAGTACCTGGCTTCTTTTCACTGTCACAGATCTTTTCAGCAACCACCCCTTCCTTTGCCCCAATTTCACACTTACTTCATTTCTAGCCAGACTGCAAGTTTTTCAAATCTACCTCCTCTGCTTTTTCTTTCCAGTTCTCACTGAAAATCTGGCTAAATGTAATTAGTGACACTACCACCTAAATGTTGTCCTGCCTTGAAATTTCCTCTGTCAGATCAGCCTCATGCAAAGCTCAGAGCATGGACAAAATGTAGACAAATAATTTGCCAGAATATAACAATTTCCACTAGATTCCTCATTTCCATCCCAAACTGCAAGAGGTTGCTCTTACTGCCCACAGGCCTATCCACGTTCTGGGCTTCTGGCTTCCACCAGAATCATCTGCTAAACTCTGTGGTGATCTAAGGCTTTTACAGCCTGTGTCTCCAAACTTCCAAATTCTTCCTATAAACCAGTTCAGTCAGCTTCTGAACCACACGGTCAGGTATAGCTCCAGCAATGATCCCATTTCTCAGGACCAGTTTTTCATGTTGGTCAGCTTTTTTGTCCCTGTGACAAAATAGCTGAGAAATAACAAGCTAAAGGAGAAAAATTTATTTTTGGCTTCTGGTTTCAAGAGGTTTCATTCAGTCCACTGGCTTCATTACCAGAAAGTTGTGGCGGAGGAAAACAGCTCAGTTCATGGCAGCCAGGAAGAGAGAGAAAGATGGAGAAGAAGCAGAGGGAAGAGGAGAGAGGAGAGGAAGGGAGAGGGAGGAAAAAGGAAGAGAGAGGAATCGAGACAGAGAGAGGAACTAGGGACAAAATATAGACTCCAAGGTCATGCTCCTAGGACTGCCATCACCTAGGCCCACCTTCCAATATCTCATTCAGCTATGGGATCAGCGAATCAATGAGGTTACCATCTCCATGATCCACTCACTTCCCCAGAGCCCACCAGCTCACCTTTGAAGGGTCTCTGTCTCTGTCTCTGTCTCTGTCTCTGTCTTGTTCTTTTTTTCTTTCTAGTTTTTGAAACAGGGTCTTGCTATTCGTTCAGACTGGCCTTAAACTCACAGCAGTCCTCCTGCCTGAGTCTCCCAAGTGCTGAGATTGCAGGTCTATACCACCATACTTGGCTGAAGGGACATTTTAGATCCAAACCATGGCACTTGCCTATTGGATGCTTTGCTGCTGCTGACCCCTTCCTGCCCTCTTCAAGTAGTTGCCACATTTCCACAGTTACTCTCACCTTGTTCCCCTGCTTCTCTTACCATTCTCTCTCCCTGAACTCCTTTTCTTCAGATGCCCTGGGATGGTTCTTATCCATGCACTTCTCACATTTAGAGATTTTCCTGGTAGAGCGATAGAAACCTTTCTAGTTCCAGCTTGCCTCTGTGAGGCTGCTTCTGAAATGCATCACTTTTACTTTCTTTTTCTTTATTTTTTAAGTTCACCTAACTACTCTGTGCTGAGTATCTCCACTACAGGAATCTCAGATTTGGTCTTTCCCCCACAAAACCTGTGCTTCTGCCTTCTAACCTGCTCTCTTTCTTTATTTTTGACCTCAGTGAAAGCAAGTTTTTGCTTCTTGGAGATTGTGCTTGTAGGCTGAGGTGAATTTACTATGGGATCAACAGCAGTCTAGGGACTTGAAGTGGCTCAGTCTACTAAAAAGGCTTCTAGCTGTCTAATCTAACTATATTAGCACTGGATTCTGGTTTGTATGCTTGACAGTTTTCTGATGGTTTGTAATTCTTAGTAACCACATAAAATGTCACTCCAGTGTAAAGCACTGTTTGTGTATTTGTTTTTGAAATATTTTAGCATTTTTATAAGGCTTTTTTAAAGGATCTGTGAAAATGGTAATTTTAAGTCTGGAAGGAAGATCAACTAATTTAAACCAGTAACTGAATAAATCATTTCCATGAGATCAGCCCTCAAATGAAGTGGGTAATGTTTATATAACACATAATTTGTTCTGTGATTTAAAACCAGACAGAAATCTACTTTGCAACCTGATTTTGTATTTTTTCAAGTTCTCTGGACTCATTTAATATTTTGTTCTTTGGTAAACATAGACTATAATGTGAGAATTTTGTCATCTTATTTTCATAGGACTTGGAAACAAGGGATATTAGAAATATTTTGTCTGTCTAGTGTGATTTATACAGGAAGAATCCTAAGGCCTCTTTGGTATTGTCCGGTTTGAAGGAAAATTTTGCTTTGACTGAGAAGACAGAGCATAACTGTCAGATTTCAGGAGAGGACACTGCACTACTGGGACAGAGTGTGACTGTCAGGTACAGAGTAGCACAAAGAAGACTGTGCTGGAATTCAGATCATGTAAACCTATTTTAATGTAATCTTTATATCATCAGTGAAATACTGTACACAGATGATTTTCTGTCAAATACCAAGTGCAATTTAAAAATAATTAAAACACTAGGTAAATTAAAAATCAAGTCACTTGTTTTCTTTCTTTCTTTCTTTCTTTCTTTCTTTCTTTCTTTCTTTCTTTCTTTCTTTGAGACAGGGTCTCACACTGGTAGGCTGACTTTGAACTCACTATGTAGCCCTGGTTGGCCTAGAACTCACAGAGATTCTACCACCTCAGCCTCCTGAATGCTGGGATTATAGGCATGTGCCACCATGCCTGGTGTCATACATATATTTCTTTATTCTGTCTGATGAGAAGGCCTAGAAACCACCACACCTCAATAATGAGTCTACCAAGGGCCTAGTTCTTATTTTTTTTGTACTGTTTTGAAATAAAATGAATCAGAGCTCCTTGGAGAAATCCCCAGTAGTAGAGCTAAGACAGAAAATAATTCAAGATGGGTCTTAAGAATATTTGGTGAAACCAGGAAAAAAAAACTAGGAAGAATGCAGAACAGTAGCAACAGTAACAATTACAAAGTTTACAGTAGCCCACTGAAAGTTTCCAGTGGTTCAAACTGGATCATTTAAATAATAAAGTAGTATTAGATTATAACCCAGTATATAAAATACCTATCTATGAGTGCACATCCTTATAAATAAATCATTTAGTAAATAAGTAAACACCCAGGGTAGATGAGAGAAACCTCCCCTGCAGAATTCTAGAATAATTCATATTGCTGCTGTACCCTCAAGGATGGGAGGAACATGACCCCTAGTAGACAGCACAGCACAGTGATTTCTAATAAAAAGGAAAGTAAAGGATAACTTTTTTTTTTAGGTTTTTTTTTTTTTTTTTTTCTTTTTGAAACAGGGTCTTGCTATGCAGTTCAGGCTGGCCTTGAGCTCACTTTGTAGCCCAAGCTGGTTTTGAACTTGCAATGATCCTCTTGCTTCAGCCTCCTGAGTGCTGGGATTACAGGTGTGCACCACCATGCCCAGCTTTGGGATGATTTTTACAATGGAGACAAATACTACCTCAGCCAGGTAACCCAGGTCAGCACCACTGATAATGAATAATATTGATTCTGTGCACCCTTGATACGATATAAGGAAAAATGATATTTTACCTGTGTGGTCTCCTCAAACTGATAACCCAAATCTAGTCATGAGAAAAACAGACAAATTCCAAATGAAGAGCACTCTACAAAATACCGAACCAGGATTCCTTAAATCTCAGTCATCAAAAACAATTTGAAAAACTGTTACAGCCAAAAGGACCTTGAAAAGTATTACTACTAAAAAAATAGGACATTAGGCAAAAACTAGGGAAATTCGAAAACTAATAAAACACAGACCTCTGTGAGTAATAATGTGTCAGAACAGGTTCATTAATTGCAAGAAATGTGCTGTACTAATGTGAGATGCGACTAATAGGAAATTGGATGTTGGGTACATGATACATAATTTTTCTGTATAACTGAAACTGCTCAATAATAAAAAATAATTTTAAAACATCTCTCCTGAAAGCAGTTGAGATCTTCCAAAAAGATTCTGTTTTCAATATTAGGATATGAATTTTATCTCTAAAACCTATTTGTGAGGGAAAAACAATTACTTAAATAATACACTTTTTCAAAAGTTACTTTAGAAAAAATTTAAATGCTACCTCTGCAACAATTTTTAGCAATCTAAATTACTTGGAGCGAGTGTTTCAAAACTATTTTCTGTTTTGGGAAGTAAATGTTTTAGTTGAAATAGTCTTTGCCGTTGGTTCTTTACAATTTGTGTTGGCCATATTGACCAACTGATCTCTTTTGCAAGGGATTTAACAGAACTTCTATGTTTATTTATATAAAACTTATGCATACATTGAAATTCTGTAACTAAGTTCTATTTTTGATATTTTGTTAAAACATTTAGAAATAATTTTTAATAAATTGTTATGAAAATAAGTAATGTTGATAATGCAACTAATGAGACTCAATATTTTTGTTTAGTAGATTCAGATTTCCATGAATTGAATTATGTCACTCCAAAAAGAAATGTTCTAGCACCACACACTAGGGCCCTGGAATGTGGCTTTATTAGGAAGTAGGGTCATTGCCAATGTAATTAGTTAAAGTGAAGTCAGAATGTAACAGAAAGGTCCTTAGTTTAATATGTCTGGAATCCTCTAATGTAGTGCCATGCGGAGATAGAGAGATACAGGAGGACACTGTGTCATGATGAAGGCAACATGGGAGTGAGGCCAAAGATCGTCAGAGGGTTCTAGGAGTCACAGCTGGAAAGGTAAGGAAGAGTCCTTTCCTTGAGCCTTCAGGGAGAGCATGGCCCTACCCACATCTTGATTTCAGACTTCTGACCATCAGATCACAAGGCATTAAGTATCCTGTGTATAAATCATCTAATTCAAGGAATTTTGTCATGGCAGTCCTGGAAAACTAATGTGCAATACAGTTTTCCCTCAGAATCTATGGGGGATTAATTCCAAAACTTCTTGCCAAATAGCACAATTCACAGAGTTTAAGTACTTTCACAAAATGGCTTAGTATTTGCATATAATCCATGCACATCTTGATATATACTGTAAATCATCTTTAAATTACTTATAAAACCTCAGTCCTTGAAAATATGATGAAAACAGTTACTGTATTGTACTGTTTAGAGACTAATGACTAGGAAAAAATGTCTGTATACATTTAGTATAACTTTTTTTTGTCTTTTTGAGATGGTCTCGCTGTGCAGTTCAGGCTGACTTTGAACTCACTTTGTAGCCCAGGCTGGTCTCCAGCTTGCAGTGATCCTCCTGCCTCAGCCTCTGAGTGCTGGGATTACAGGTGTGCGCCACCATGCCTGGCTGTACACATTTAGTATAGATGCATTTTCCCCCCCAAGTATATTCTATCCACATTTAGTTGAATCACAGACACAGAACATACAGCTAAATGGCACATTGGCTGTGCGACATTTCCTTTTTACTTTCTTTTTCAGTATTGGGGATTGAACTTGGCATTCATAGTGAGCTACATCCTCAGAAGCCATTGCATCCCAGTAACAACAAGCCCACCGAAGTCCTGGTCCTTAGTTTCTTGTATCTTTTACAAATAAAACGAATGAGGACTCTTTGGAGAAATCCCTGATATTCAAGCTAAAACAGAAAGTAATACAAGATGGGTCTTGGAGTATCTGGTAAAGCCAGTATAAAAATACAGAACAGTAGCAACCATAAATAACGTAATTTCACAATGACAGGAGTATATCAAAGTTTTCATCTTATGAAAAATGCAAATTTATTTTCAGTTGGTCAGTTTTTTATTAATGCAGACTTATGTTCAAAAATCGAAAGTCTATAAAGGATGAGAATGGAAACATCTCTCAACCCTCAGAGCTCTCTTTCCTGGCACCTCTTGCTGTTTTAGTTTAATACAGAGAGGAGCCTACTATGGGGTAAATTTTTTATAGAGAGCCAGAAAGTGTATAACCCAGGCTTTGTGGACAAATTATGTCTGTAACAACTACTCAGCTCTGCATGCTGGCTGTGTCCCAGTACATCTTGGTTTGTGAACACAGGTGCAAGGCCAGATGTGGCTCCTGAGCAGTGTTTGCCAACCGAGGACTGGCCGATGGCGTCCTCAAACTCAATTTCTACTTTGTAAACAGTTAAAGTAGTCTCTGCCTCTGTTCTTGCTTTTCCATAGTAGACATCATGATCTTTAAATTTTTATTTTTAATATTTATTTATTGAAAGACATTTGAACTGTTTGTGACATTTTTATTGCCTATATTTAATGCTTATAACATGATACCTTGATAAACGTATGCATAGTGAAATGTTTACTATAGTGAAGCAAATCACCATATCCAGCAGAGGTACTGTTCGTGGTAAGAACACCTAAAAATCTACTCTCCTAGCAGTTAGCCTTCGTGCAATAGACTATTTTTTAGCTTAAATGGAGCTTGACCATGTCATTCTCTTGCTCCAAACGCCTTGTCCCTGTCATTAAGGGCAAAGTTCGTTCAGTAGCCTGAGGCCGGGTCTGCTTGCAGCCTTGCCTTCTGTCTCTAGCTAGCTCATCCCTGCTCTCCCTCAGCACATCAAACCCAAGGGCGGTTCTTGCTTTTGCCTCCTCTTGCTCAGGTATCGCTTGTTGCATTACTTTGGGAATCAACTTAAGAACCACTTCTCAGTTTCAGTTCAATCAGTCTGTTGAGCATTCTTTTGTTCCTGTACAGTGTTTGTACATTGATATTTAGCCAAGTGTACTAAAACCGTGATGCTTTTGGCGGCCTATAGGGACGTAAGCGAGGTAAGGGTCATTTCTATTTGAACGCTAACAGGTGCCCCTTGTCGGCAAACTGGTGCTGTGCCCGCTGCCGGTGTTACAGGAGAGCGCGACAGCATCTCTTCCTGAAGCCCACAGTATTGTAACGGGGACAGACATACGCCCCATGCAGTCTCATGCTAATCAGAATGTGGCAACTGCTTTGACAGAACTTACAAAATGCATTTTAAAGGTGGAGGGTAGGGGATAACTTACTGAAAATATGTAATTTTTTATAAACCTGAATTGTCATCATTGTCTATCTACAGATTAAAACTGTAGTCTAAAATGCTCTCGGAAGTAGAATTACCTCTAAAGTCTTTGGACACACTTTAATTTTTTTTTTTTATTTTAAAGATAGTAAAATCCAACAAAACGTAACAGAACGAAGTCAATCAAAACAAATCAGTAGAACTGGTACAGAAGTTCTAAGAAAGATACTATGAAAACAATAGCTACTATAGTATATCTTGTTATTTTCAGAATAGTTGACCTTTCCAACAGGTATAGTAAATCAAACCAAAAGAACAAAACAAAACAAAAAAAACCAAAAAAACCCCCAATAAAACCAATAAAAACAGTCTAAAATAAGGCCAAAAAAATTAATCAGAGTAAAGCAAAACAATGAGAACAATATTAGGCCTCGAAGACAAGACAGAAGTGAATCACCCATTTTTGCTACATTGTGCACTGTTATCTTCCAAAGAGATGCTCAGGCTGCCAGCCCCAGGCCTGCAAAATCAACAAAACAATACTAGCATTTGGTTGTTCGATGTACCTTAGTTGCTATCAATGTAGCCAGGCCTCCGTAGGCATACGGGGCAGGGTGGGGGGGCATGTTTCTTTTCCTGGGGTCCACGCAGGTCGGTTGCGCAGGCCCCCAGAAGGCAGTCTTTGGACACACTTTAACCATAATGTTTTTTTACTTAGTTGGCTGATCTTTCAGAAAGTGCTGGGGTAGCCCCCTGGCCAGATACCACATGGAGTGCTGGTATCATAGAGGCCATGCTGCAATGCTCAGTGTCTGAGAGGTGTGGTGGAAAGAGCCTCATGCAGGCTGGAATATCACTGAAGAGAACACCAAAAGATCTACAGAAATATGTGCCCTGCACTCTTGATTTTTTTCAGAATTAATTTTGATCGGAAAGTGCAGACGTTTGTCAGTCACCAACAGTAGACAGTGATAGCCACTGATGCTCCGGCCTCCCACTCCCACTCATGCCCAGGGCTCCCACAGCCATCAGAAGCTGCAGGGCTTCCTGTTGGGAGAGGGAATCTCACACCCCTGAGTAACTTTCAGGATGTAAAGAGCTATTGAATCCCCACATCTTCACTTGGTCTAAGCCTAGACTCACCTGTGGCGAGTGACAAATGTTCATTTCCCTGTTACATGTTTGACATACATAGGAGTCAGTTATAATAAAAACATTTATAACTCCCCCAAGCCCTTGTATTTCAAATATTTTTTAACGTTTAAGATTTTTCTTTTTCTAAATGAGTTATATATGCTTCCAATTATTTTTATAAATTGCACTTTCTGTACAGCATAGTTTTAGTGAATGCCTGCTAAAGTCTGAGATATAACTTGTTTGTCAAATTTTATTTTATTTTAAGCTTGATGCCTTTGAAGTGGGAGAGTCCCATGACCTGAAATATATTTCAATTCATTTTCTCTGGCGGCTTCATGGGAAAAAGGATTATAAGGAAGAGAAAACTGGTTAGGAGGCTGCTGCCAAAACACAGTCACAGAAGTATGATATCTTGGAGCAGCCTGTGCTAATGGAAGGACACAGAAGTGCACAGAGCTGGGATAAATTTTTTTTAAATGAAATATACAAAGCTAATTTATTGTTTGGATGCAGTGTCAAGGGAAAGAGGAAATCAGGTGTAACTTCTTTGATTCTCAAAATTAGCAAAGCATAAAAAGTCATGCCATCTACAATGGGGGAAACATTGGATGGGAGAACAGGTTTGGGGCAGCTGGGAAGTGAAATGCTTAGTCATGACTCTCTTCCTGAGAGGTCAATAGGTGCTCTGGTAAAGCAAGCAGAGAGCTCTGCTGGAGTTCTGGAGCTCCATGGGATGGCCAGGGATCGGGAGAGGCATTTGAGGTCAACTTGCAAACTACCATTGATTCATGCGGTTAGTGCTTGTAATTTTGGCACATTAAGGATATTTTTAAATAATGGAAATGCATTCTAGAAACTCTGAAGTGTTTTTTTTTCTTTTCAGAAATATCCCCTAGAGATTTGAACTTGAAAGACAAATTCATAAAGCATTTCACAGGTAAGCCTACAATTTGTTAGTGATTCCATTAAATAAAAAGATGGCATGCAGAGTCCTATGTTAGGCACTAGGGATATGAAGATAAATGTGTAGAAGAGGCTCACAGTCCAGCCAGGAACATGGACAGGTGCTGCTCACGTGTATGAACTAAAATGTAAATCAGATTGTGATAAGTAGAAGTATAAATAAAGGTTTAGGGATACACAGGAAGTGAATAATTTAGCCAAGAACTAGGGAAGGCTTTCAGTCGATATGGTGTTTAATTGACTTTTAAGGGGCAAACAAGATTTTTCCAGGATGAGAGCGGCATCTGGTCAGGAAGAATCCACTGAGCAAAGCATGATGGCTCACGGTGTGGTTAGGGGATGGTGTGGACTGTGGGTGAATTCAGGTAAGGATGCATTTGGTCAGAGACAAATTTATGGCTGGAAAGGTAGGTTGAAATCATATTGTGAATGATCTTAAATGGTATGCTGAGGAATTAGTGTTCCCAGCCAACAGGGGCAACAAGTTTTTGGGCAGGGGAGAGACAGACTTGATTATACCATAATTTAGACATAGATGAGATGATCTGTCCTGATGCTGTTGTGAATCATGTTCAAACCATCCTATGTTCCAAGTTCTAGAGAAATCACCAAATTATTATGAACAGTCTACCCCTTACACTTACTATTGCCTCTCTTCCTGATCATTTCAGCTACCTTTTATTGTTTTACATTCCAGGACTATAGTATGGGAAAGATGTAGTTTTCAGATTTGGCTTTCCTACTTAATAAAATACAAGCACCATATTTGTTAATGAACTTTAAAATTATGATCATGAGGATCAAGGAGAGCACCACCTGCCTCATGTGTAAGGATATGAGGTTTTACTGGCCAGATTGGATGGCTCCTCTACTTCTCCACTGCCATAAGAGGGAGGTGGAAGGATGAACATTTTGATGGAGTCTACCTTGGATTTATAGGGAGAGACAAGGAAAGTCTCAAGGTGCTGCCTACTTTACAACAGCCATGGACACTAAGACAACACCCATCACTTTTATTAAAAAATAATATAAATGTCTCTTCCTGTCAAAAAGCTAGAGAACAGAGAGTGGAAATAAATGGTGTTTATTTTCTCACATCCACTTGATTTGCTCTCCATGTATTTTTCCCCTTCAAGCTGGGGGCTTTTCCATTCCCATTCCTCTAAAGAGTTCTACTGGAAACGAAGGTTCCATGACCTAAGATGTTGAGAATGTGAAATGAATTCAGATTATTTTCCACAGATCACGACTCCCTCCCTCCCTCCTACAGAATCTGAGTGAGGGGAAGAACTCTCAGGCAAGTTCTTTTAAGGCAGGAAGGACATAAGCTACAATTCTATTATATCATCCATAAAGTGCTAGCAATCTGTTTGGAAAACATGCCTATGTTTATAATAAGCATTCTCTTCCTGTCTTCCAGGGCCAGTCACATTCTCAGCTGAATGTAGCAAACATTTCCATCGACTCTATCACAATACCAGGGATTGCTCAATGCCCGCTTGTAAGTCGCTTGGACAGTTTAAAAAATATCCTTTCCAGCAATAAATGTATGTAGTTTTAAGCTTCAGCTGTCTTCAGATGGAACATAATAGACTAAACATTACGTGGGATGCTATTTATAACTCTGACAGTACTTAAGGTTTGTGTATGCTGTTGAAACTATAAGGAATAAAATCACATTCTAGTTGGAAATATATCCAAATCTGAAAATAGCCAGATTTCCTTGAAGATCAAAATGTTTGCCTGGATTGAAGCATTTTATAATTATTCAAATTCCTTGGCATAAATAAAGTACCCTCTCATATAAATGAAAAACCGAAAGGACTATGAATTATAAGTCAAGATTTCCCCGTAAGTTATTCTAAAGTAAATATTTTTATATCATGTCACTTATAAACTGGGTGCTGGATTTTTTCTGAATAATGGTAGCTTGTGTTATTAAAAGTTTGCTCTAATGAATTCTTTTGCATACTTAAATTACTGAAGTTAATAATTCAAACATAATACTAAAGTGCTATCATTTAAAATGCTTAAAGTATGATTATATATAATAACTCACTCACTTGTTTTTAAAATTCCTTTCTAGCCCTAAAGTTTCCTTTTAAAGAAAATGAATTTTAAGTATTTTGTTTCTTATTATCTGGATTGTTCATCTTAAGGAATGTTCGTCTTAAGGAACTCAGGATGTTGGGTCACATTTGTTGTAATTCTTTTTCAAAAATAATTGGTATTGAATAATATAAGAGAAACTAGGAAAAATGAAACACACTAGAATCAAAGAAAAAAAATTTTAAGAGGTAGCACAGGGTGGTGGAGAAAGTGCAGGTTTTGGGACCCAACTGTTTAGTAACTATGCAATACGCACCATTTTGAGGCTCTTTATTCATCTATAAATGAAGATAAAGATAATACTTTCCAGATTGTGTTGTTGGGTGAATTAATGAGAAAATCTGTGTTAAGCAATTGATATATTAGGTTCTCATTAAATTGTACCTGTTGCTCAATCAATTAGTGATAACTTACATGATTTTCCCCACACTATAACTACATATATAATTTATGTCTAAATGTTTTCCCTAGATTACAAAAGATGTGCCAGATTGCTGAAAAGATTGGCAGTGAGTTCGCTGTGCTCACAGACCTAAAATACCCTGTGAGTGTGTATTTGTTCTTTTTAACTTGTTTAACACTACTTAGTTTCTTGGATTTTTTTTTTTTTGCTTTTTGTTTCTTTTTTCTTTTCTTTTCTCTTTCTTTCTTTCTTTTTTTGGTAGTGATGGGGATCAAATCTAGGGTCTCACACATGTTGAGCATGCATTCTACTACCAATGAGTTACATCCCCAGCCCTAACAGTCTAATTCTCTTGAGAAAACTCTGAACAAAGTAAGACGCCACAAGACTGTTCATACCAATGTCTAGTGAATTTTATCTGTGGATTATTTACTTTGTGTTCAAGCTTGATCTAAATATACTGAATGTTTTATCGAATTAATTTAAAATGTCCTCAGAAGTAAGATCTAAAATGTACAATAGCTATTGGGAATAGGGAAAAAACTGTCCAAAAGAAAAAAGAAAAAACGTGATGGGAGAATGAGGAAAGGAAGGAAGGGAAAAGGAAAAAAATATATATATATGTACACAAGATAGTTAAGGTAGTTATACAGCTGGTATCTCTTAGTTCACTGAAAAGAAAGGTTTGTACTCAAATATTGTTTGGATGGTATTTCATGCCTATATCTTGTACTCTGAACAACTATTATGAATATAACAATATGCAATGTATTAATTATTACTGTCCTACTAGCCTGTTGTGAAACTCTGTTAAAAAAATTTTAAATGTCCTCTGCAGTGATTGCCTTGTGATAAAATAGCTTTTTGGCACTCTTACTAGTTTGAGTGATTAAAGAAACTAATTCAGTAGTTTTTGGTGTTATTTTATTATTGTGCAGAAACATTATGCAGACAGACATCAGATGAATTCACAGGTCTATCTTTTCTTAATGGGCTAAAAGGTATAATAAAGATAAAGCTAGGTCTGAAAATTTTATTTTACATAGTATAAGAAGCAGACAGAAGATATTATAAAAGTAGAAGAAAAAAATTAAAATATAGGTCTTAAAATTTTATTTTACGTAGTATAAGAAGCAGGCAGAAGATATTGTAAAAGTAGAAGAAAAAAATTAAAATATAATGATCAAGTAATCATCATTCGTTCTAGTCTATTACTTGACAAAAGATGAATGAACTCAACATTTTTATTCTGGCTTAATTATTCTAGGAGTCTTAGGAAAATAGTGAAAAAAACTTAATATAAATTATGAAACTTATTTACAAAAGTAAAATCTATACAAAATATTGAAATATGCTAATTTCTTTGCAAATATATTTTTCTAATTAGTTCTTCCCCAGTGTGGTACAAAGTCAACATTTTGGGGTCAGATTTCAGCACCACGGACAGGTCCCTTTAAGGACATTCGTTTGTTGGGTGGGAATGAAAGTCACAGACCATCTGCAGTATAGAAATATTTTGCACTAGCTATGGAACTCAATCTATATTGCAAATACTTCAAGGGGCTTACGTAACCCATTTCACAGGTTTTTTGTGGCAATTACTGAGACAATCCTGACCTCATTTTCTGAATAATGATAATCACATGATAACTCTTTGATCTAATAGATTATTTTGGGAACCTAAATTAGAAGCTAGTAATAATTACAAATGAAGGATTTGAGTGCTATAATTTAAAACTGCCAAATTATGTGGATTGAGGATGCAGTTCAGAAGTACAACATTTGCCTAGTATGCATGAGACCTTAGGTTTGATCTCCAGCATTGCAGGAACAACAACAAAACAAAAAACACAAAGGAACATACCTACAAAAAAAATAAGTAAATAGATAAATAAAATGCCCAATTATAATTCTGTGTTGTAATTCAGTTGGCTCTTTTGCTGCTGTTGTTATTTTATTTTAAAGTTATATTAAAAACTAATAATAGCACTGCTAATTCTGAATATTTAAGATGCTGAATATAAAATTTTCCCTTGCATTAGATTAAGAAAATGAGATAGAGTGTTTCAATGTTTAGTGGCAGGATGCTTCAATCAATTACACTTAGCCTGTCTCAGAGGTTTGAAAGATGTGAATAGATCAAGAAATTAATCTGGGTATTGGAATAAGCTAAATTATCTGTTCTTTATTTTAATGTATTTTATGTAAATATAAAGTCCTTTAGTCAACATGATTAGTGAAAAATCCCCTCTAAATAAGTAGTGTATTGTAGTCAAAAATATATGGTGGAATATAGCTCAGTGGTAGAGCATGTGCTAGCATTCATGAGGCCCTGGGTTTAATGCCCCACACAGCAAAAAATAAAAATGATAAAATGTTGTATACAAACCTACATTACCTACAGCCACAGAAGACAGAACTGATAAAGGTGACTCTTTGAAATTGTGACATTTAGGGAGTTAGTGATTTTTTTCTGTAGTTTTCATCTTATGTTTTTAAAAGACCTCCTACATGAGTCCATTAGTCTGTATTATCAGTATTAGACTATATATTAAGAATTCATAGAGCCTTTTAGCAAAATTTTTAAAAAATATAAATAAATACATAAATAAATGCAACGTAACATAAATGTTTATATTTGTTAAAGCTAGGTCATTAATATTTTCTTCTTTTTCTCCCACAGGCATTTCTCAAGGATGCAAACGTAATTTGAAAAAAAGTGCCTGGAATCACAGTAAATGTAAAAGAGAAATGAAACTTCTGCCTTTGGGATATTAACCTGAGCAAAATAAGAGACTTCTTAGCAATCAAAGATTAGCTGTGTTCTGCCAGTACTTGGTTTATCTTCTTGTACACAGTAATTTATAGTTTTTGAAAATAAGGCTTAAATTGCATACTATGAATGCAATATTAAAATTGTGTTCTACTTTATTTTGCTAGAAGTATTATTTTCTTATATGATTAGCGTTCCATTTTAAACATTTGATGATGTAAATTATGTCTGAGAGGGCCAGTATGAAATGATTATTTGTTTTGTATATGTTTTTGTAATGTGCAAAGTCAATTTTTTAAAATTTTTATTTAATATTTAATACATTTACTAAGAATTTGTGGTTTTTATTATATTAATTTGAAATGTGAATTTTATTAAAACTGAAATATGAGAAATTTGTGTTGTCTTTCTTTGACTAAGAGGTACTTGTGACAGAGGTTATAATATTGAGACATGATTACTATATAGCTGTGTATAAATATACTTTCTGAACTGATAACTTGGATCCTAAGACAGTTTTCATCTTTTGAAGTTACTCATAGAATTGCTGTCTTGATTAGAAAGGCACAGTAATCCTTGAGCTGGAGAGATCTGTACAAGCGAGTGACAAGAGTGAGCGTTGCCTGGTTACTCAGTTTAGAGCCTAATAGAATATCCCGCTACCAAAATATCCTGTTTTATTTAAACACACTAATGAAACACTCAGAAACCTACAACAGAACAATTGAAAAGGCCTATCTTTTTCTTGAACTCCTTGATCACTGAATATAGAATGTGTATTGTATGTAAATGTACATATTCCTTTGTCTGTAGTAAAAAGTACACTCAAAAATGACCTCTGACTTCAGAAATACTGTGAAACTACACTCTTAATTTTCCCTTTTATTTCATTTGGCTCAGAGGCAAAGATATGCAATAATTATGTTTGAGAAACTTAGTCGAGAGGGGATGAAATTCTGCAATAATGTTATATAGTAAAGGATGAAAATAATATTATGTTTTCGGTTAGTTACACTTAGTAATTATATTTCCTAGGTTTGCATATAACTAGAGAGCTGAAATCTATTAAAAGGAAGATGCTATTAAATGACAAGTAGGCATTTACTGGTGAGATATATTTGGGAGGCAGAGATCCAGAAAATAGTCTAAAGAGGGTTCATAATTGGTATGGTTTCAATAAGACAAATTGTTTCAGATTTGATTTTATGAAATTAGATTTTAAACATTCTTATAGATGTCTAATTACCTGAAAAATTTGTTTTATGTTGTATATTTTCTTAATCCTCTCAGATTATTTTATTTAAAATTATGTTTATTTTACTACATGACACTCATTTTCTACTCCATTAATTCCAGCATAGAAAGATTTCAAGAGTTGAAAATGAAGAGACTTAATTTGTCTTCATAGAGAAAATTTTTTCACATGGGAAATGTGTGATTGCAAGCGCAAAATTTTCTTAGTTACTTACTAAAGTACCATCCACACAGTAGAGAAATGGTCTTATTGTCAAAGCAGAGAGGAAGAAGGTTGACAATGTTTTCTCCAGATTAGTTGGAGCTAGATTAACTAAGTGGGCTGTTCTCAACTATGTGCTCAAGGGATGTAAGCAGATGTTCCAATTAAGCTGTGAGATGTCTATAATTACCTAACCTTCCACTTCACTTTTATTGTACATTGTTTGCTTGGGAAGGAAGATACAGCTATTACATTTAACCCTTGAGAGCTTCTAGAAGACAGAATATGTACTTCAAATTGTGGGTATAGGGGGCTTGGGTGTATGTGTTTTATCACTTTTTATATGTTAAAAATGCTTACTTGATTGGAAAATCTTGCTGTATTTACATTAGCTTTGCCACATTTCCTCACGTACTTTATTTCTTGGCACTTACCAGTCTTTGCAGTAATAGTATTTGTACATTTCTCATCCCTCCACAATAAGCAAGGTCTCCAAGAGAACAGACTATGTTCTGAAGTATTTCCAGAGCCTGGAATAGTGTCCAGCTCATAGTAGACTTTGTGTAATAAAAGAACAATTATCTCACACTCCAATGAATGAAATTAAAAATCACATTATAAGTCATCACAAGAAGCGGACAATTATTTATGAAACAATTGAGCAATTGTTGAGTTACTCATAAAAATTCTTAAGTTTTATGTAAGAAGTTGTGTTTACCTATGCAGACAAGATTATCCTCTTCATTTCTACTCTTGTAGCTGCTTTAATTTATCCAACTCAGAAATACAAACATGGTATTAAAACTGCCAGGGCTATTTAACCTTGGATATGGGATCTTGACTGCTTGCCAGGCAGGAGGTTGACACAAATGAACTGCCTGGCCACAGGGACAGTACTCACAGCTGGAAGGTGGAGCGGTCTTCAATTCTGGCTTAGGCTAGTGTTAGAATACAAGCTTCCTTTGGATTTCCCTAGGAAAGCTTGAGTATGGACTTTTATGAGGTACTTTTTACTTTATGCATCTTGACACAAGTAGAATTTATTTATTTATTTATTTATTTGGATGGTGCTGGGGATTGAACCCAGGGCCTTGTGCATGCAACGTGAGAGCTCTACCTTGAACTTGTGACCTTCTTGCCTCTTCAGAGTGTTGGGAATTTAAGCAAGGGATAATATAATTTGTTTCAAATGGCTGTCTGAACCAGGGAAATTCAGCTGTGAGAACTACATAGGCTCTTTTTGTTTGTCGCAGTATTAGGGATTGAGCCCAGGGCATCTACACTAGGCAAGCACGTGCTTTATCACAGGACTACAATCCTAGCCCTTTCAACTTTTACTTTGACACAGGGTCTCATTAGTTACTCAGGATGGCCTCAAACTTGTGATCCTCCTGCCTCAGTCTCCCCGAAAACAGCTTACAGGCATGTGCCACTCTACTCATCTCCAAATATCTGTTTACAGAACACATTTGTCAGCAGAAGATTGAATTCCTGCCATGTCTGTCTTGTCCTCGTTGCTGACCAGAGCTCAGTGTGGTGGACATGGAACAATGTATCTCCTTAGCAAGTATCAACAGACATGTCAATGTACAGGCTTATCCAGGACAGTTTTAAAATGTATTTTAATTGATAATTAAAAGTTTCACTCCAGAAAATGAAAGTAGACTTCATTCTGAATCAATTAGAGCCTTGTCTTTAGTTTAATTTTCTTTCTTTTTTCCTTTTTAAAATAAATTTATTATTTTTCTTTTATTTTGTTAGTACACTTTAGGTACACATAGTGGTGACATTCATCTTAGGGAATTTGTACCTGTACATGGTATATCTTGCTTCTTCGATTTTTTCCCCATTCCCCTGCCATCCCTTCAGCTTCTCTTTCCCTCCTTATTTACAAAACTTTGCTCCCATTTTTTTCTTTTATTCTTTTTTCTCCTGTCCCTTCTTTCCTTTCTCCCTTTCCCCTCCCTTGTTCCTCTTCTCATTTGAACATTTGCTTCCCATTTACCAATATCTATTATCCATTCTGGTCCTTGTTTACACTTTTGGTTTCTCCCACTGGAGAAACCGTGTGATATTTACACATATGTGTCCAATTTATTTTACTTAGCAGTATGATCTCAAGGTCCATCCATTTACCTAGAAATGTCTCAAGCTTATCCTTCTTTATGCCAGAGTAGTACTCCATTGTATAAAAACCCCACATCTTCTTTACCCATTTATTGGTTGATGGGCATTTGGGCTGTTTCCAAGATCTGGCTATTACAAAATATGCTGCTGTAAACATGGGCATGCCTGACACTGGTATGATGCTTTTAATTCTTTTGAGACGATTCCAAGAAGGAGAATAGCTGGATCAAATGGAGCCTCTATTCCTAGTTTTTTGAGGAGTCTCCACACTGATTTTCACAGTGGTTGCACCGGTCTGCACTGCCACCAACAGTGGACAAGCATTCCTTTATCCCCAGAACACCACCAACATGTGTCATTGGTTGATCTCTTGATAACTGCTATTATTTCTGGAATGAGACGGAATCTCAGTGTTGTTTTAATTTCCATCTCTCAAATGAGCGGTGATTATCCCAGACTCTTTCCATGGTAACAGTTGTCAGGGACCCCTCTATTGAGTCTCCAGTATCTCACCCAGTTATGGCATACGATGGGAAGAAAGAGCAAGAACACAATAGGGGTGTAGCATGGATCTGTGGTGAGCTGTTGTTCACAGGGAACAAAAGGCCACGAGGCACCCAGAATCCTGGTATTTATTGATTACATCTGAGTCAAGGACAATGGGTGAAGGGCAGGGTGTTTCTGGGAAGAGTAATGGTGACTATGGTGGGCTAATAGGAGAACAAAGCATTCTTGCAAGGACAAGGATGAGACAGCATGGTGTGGGAGGGGGAATAAAGAAACTGTAGTTTCCCCAGGTTCCCTATTATCTTTAGCAGGTCTTATCTTGCCCTGTCAGCACCACAGCAGTCAGTAGCCCTAGGGCTTCCAGTTGTGACCAGAAAAGAAAGGGCATTTCATGGCTCGAAGGACAGGACAAGAACAGCTTTGGATATCCCTTAGACCCAATCTATAATTTGTGGTCACCAACAAGTGATGTTGAACATTTTAAAAATACATTTATTAGCCATTTCTACTCCTTCATCTGAGAAGTGTCTATTTCAGATGCCCATTTTTGATTGGATCTTTAAATATGGGGAATCCAATTTTTTTGAATTCTTTTTACTTTCTAGATACTGGACCTTTGTCTCAGGAATGTCTAACAAAATTTTTTTCCCAGAGTTTACTCTGGGTGATTGGATTTTCTTTATGACGTCTTTGCCTACACTAGGGTCTTTGAGAGTTCTACCTAGTCTATCTTCTAGCAGATTTAGTGTTTCTGTTTTAATATTTAGATTTTTGATGCATTTTGATTTTGGTTTAGTGTATGTTGAAAGATATGGGTATAATTTTATTTTATTTTATTTATTTATTTATTTTTTTTTTGCGGCACTGGGGATTGAACTCACAACCTCGCACCTGCCAGACAGGCACTTAAGCCATTGAGCCAAACTCCCGAACCTAGTTTTTTTGAGGCAGGGTCGCACTATGTAGCTCAGGCCGGTCTTGCGCTTGTGTTGTAACCCAAGCGGGCCTTGAACTCACAAGGCTCTGCCTAGCTCAGCCTCCCAAGTGCTGGGATTAAAGGCGTGAGCCACCATGCCCGGCTGATATGGGTATAATTTTAATCTTCAGCATGTGGAGGGACAGTTTGCTTTGACATCATTTATTAAAGAGGCTATCTTTCTTCCAGTGAAGTTGTTTGGGTCATTTGTCAAAGACAAAGTGAGTGACTATGTTTGAAGTTGTGTCTGCATCTTCTAATCTGTTACATTGATCCTCAGGTCTGTTTTTTGCTAGTTCCATACTGTTTTTATCACAGCAGCTTTGTAGTATAATTTCAAGTCAGGTATTATGATGCCTCCTGCCTTGCCTTTGTGGCCCAGAGTTGCTTTTGCTATTCTAGGTCTTTTCTGGTTCCAAGTGAATTTTAGGATTGTTTTCTCTAACTCTGGGAGGTATACAATTGGAAATTTTTTTTGTAGGAATGGCATTAAATCTGTGCAACAATTTTGGAAATATGGTAATATCACTATATTAGTTCTTCCTACACAAGAACAAGGAGTATCTTTCCATTTTCCAGTATCCTCTTCAATCTCCTTTTTCTGAGTACTGTAGCTTTCAATGTAAAGTTGTTTTTTTTTTTTTTTTTTTTTTTTTTTTTTTTTTTTTTTTTTTTTTTTTTTTTTTTTTTTTTTTTTTTTTTTTTTTTTTTTTTTTTTTTTTTTTTTTTTTTTTTTTTTTTTTTTTTTTTTTTTTTTTTTTTTTTTGTGGCACCAGGGATCGAACTCACAGCCTCACGCCTGTCAGACAGGCGCTTTGGCTGCTGAGCCAAACTCCCAGCCCTGGTTTTTTGAGGCAGAGTCACACTGTGTAGCTCAGGCCGGCCTTGTGCTCACGTTGTAGCCCAAGCTGGCCTCGAACTCACAACGCTCCTCCTACCTCAGCCTCCCAAGTGCTGGGATTAAAGGCGTGCGCCACCACGCCCGGCTAATGTAAAGGTCTTTTACCTCCTTCATAAGGTTGATTCCTAGGTATTTTTTTTTTTTTGGATGCTATTGTGAAAGTTATTGTTTCCCTAATTTCTCTCTCAGTGAGTTTGTTATTTGTGCACAGGAATATTATTGATTTTTGAGAGCTGACTTTGTATCCAGTTATGCTACTAAATTTGGTTATTAAATCTAGAAGTCTGTTGGTAGAGTTTTTGGGGTCTTTTGTATAGAGTATCATATCATTCACATATAATGATAATTTAACAACTTCATTACCTATCCTTCTTCTATTTCTTTCTCTTGTCTAATTGCTCAACTATAGTTTCCAGAACAATGTTGAATAAGAGAATAGAGAGTGGACATCCTTGCCTTGTTCATGATTTCAGAGTGAAAGCGTTCATTTTTTTGTCCATTTAGTATGGTGTTAGCTATTGGTTTGACATAGATGGCTTCTATTAGGCTGAGATAAAGACCATCTATACCAGTTTTCTGTAGGGTTTTTATCATGAATGGGTGTTGAGCCTTGTCAAACACTTTTTCTGCATCTATTGAGATGATCATATGTTTTTTGTCCTTGTCTCTGTTATTATGATGTATTACATTTATTGGTTTGTATATGTTGAACCATCTCTGCATCCCTGGGATGAATCCTGCTTGGTCATGATCTTCTTGATGATTTCCTGTATTTTGCTTACCAGTATGTTGTTGTTGTTGTTGTTGTTATTGTTATTATTATTTTGTCTTTTTGAGACAGGGTCTCGCTATGCAGTTCAGGTTGGACTTGGGCTCACTTTGTAGGCCAGGCTGGTTCAAACTCACAATGATTTTCCTACCTCAGCCTCCCAAGTGCTCGGATTACAGGAGTACACCACCACACCGGGTTTACAAGTATGTTATTGAGGAGTTTTGCATCTATATTCAGTAGGGAGATTGGGCTTTAGCTTTTTCTCTCTTTCTTTTTTTCTTTTCCTTTCTTTTCTTTTTTTTTTTTGATTGAGTTCTTCTCTGTTCTTGGTATCAGGGTGATGCTTGCTTCTATGAATGAATTTAGGAGTATTGCTTCTCTTTCAATTTTGTTAAAGAATTTGAGAAATAGTGCCATTAGATCTTCTCTAAATTTCTTGTAGAATTCAGCAGTGAATCTCTCAGGGTCTGGGTTTTTCTTTGTTGGTAGATGTCTTAGTTACTTTTCACTCGTTGCTAAGACAAAACACCTGACACCCAAAATTAGGGGAAGGAAAGGTTTATTTATCTTACAGTTTTTGGAGGTTTCAGTCCATAATCAACTGGCTACAAGGCAGGGTGGCATGACACTGGGGCAACACTTCAAGGCAGCAGCTGAGCAAAAGCAGCCAGAGTCAAAAAGTGGAGGAAGAGCAAGCCATTTCTCCCTTATATTGTACACAGGACAACCCCCACCCCCTAGTGTGGGTGTAGCCTTCACAAATCTCCTTGCTTTCCTTTGTACAGGATGAGGATATTTACAAAGCGCAAGCCCTGACTCCCTGCTGTGTCTCTCAGTTAAACTTCTGACCTTCTCAAATTGACACAATGAACAGGTAACCGATTGTGCTCTACACCCCAGGATATAGAGCTGCTGAGTTACTTAATTAAGCTTCTAGACTTCTCAAGTTGACACAATGTATAAGCCATAACAGTAGACTTTTAATTATAACTTCAATTTCATTGACTGATATTGGTTGATTTACAATTTTACACCTTCTTTATTCAGCTTTGGTAATACATATGTATCTAGGAATCCGTCCATTTCTTCTGTGGTTTCCATCTTATTAGAATACAGATTCTTGAAGTAGTTATTGATGATCTTCTGAATTTCTGCAGGATCTGTTGTGATTCCATGCTTTTCATTGCTAGCTGCATGGATTTGAGTCTTTTTATTCCTTTTTTGATAAGGTTGGCTAAGAGTTTGTTAGTTTTATTTAATCTTTCAAAGAACCACTCTTTGATTCATGGATTCTTAGTATTGCTTTCTTAGTCTCCATTGCATTAATTTCTGGTTTGAGCTTTACAATTTTTTCCCTCATATGAGCTTTTGGCTTGACTTGCTTTTCTTTTTCTAGAAGTTTGAGGTTAAACATTATGTTGTTTATTTGAGCTTACTCTGTTTTTCTGATACAGGTATTCACTGCTATAAATTTCCCACATAGAACTGTTTATGTTGTGCTCCATAAACTTCAGTATGTTGTATAGTCATTCTTGTATAATTGTAGAAAGTGTTTGATTTCTTCTTTAATTTTATCTGTGACCTATTGGTTGTTCAGGACAGTGTTGTTTATTTCCACGTGGTTTTGAAAGTCTTGTGGTTTCTTTTGCCACTGCTTTCTAATCTCATTTTACTATGGTCTGATAATATGCATGTGATTATTTCGCTGCCTTTACATTTATTTAAGCATGTTCTATGAGCTAGTACATGGTCTATTTTGGACAACATCACATGGGCAGGTGAGAAGAATGTGAATTCTGATGTTGTGGACTGGAACAGTCTGGGTTTCGTTTTAGGGGTTAAATACTTCAAGCTCTCTTTGACTTCAGTGTTTGTATTGAGAAGTCTGATTTGATTCTGATGGGCTTTTTTTTATAGGTGATTTGTTTCTTTTTCTCTAATAGCTTTTAATATTCTGCTCTTGTGTTGAGTTTCTAGAATCTTGACTATTATATGCATTGGTATAGATTTTTTTTGATCACAGCTAATTGGAGTTCTATATGCCTCACTTTTCTGTATATCAAAGTGTTTCCTTGCTTGAGAAGTTTTCTGCAATGAGTTCTGTGAAAAAGTGTTTTTTATGTTATTTGTACTGTTGCCTGCTTTTTTGTTGACTTCAATCAGTCTAATGTTATTCTTCTTTGTGCCACCAAAAGCTGTTGGGTTGACTTATTTTTACAAAACAGTAATATAATTTATTGATATTTCAGACATATTGACAAGGAATTTTTCTTTCCTTCACTTTCCCTCCATCTCTTGGCCCCCTTCCCATTTGCAAAAGATCTCTCTCCCTGTTTCTTATTGTCTATTTTTTATTTTACTCTTTAATTATAGTTTGGATTTCTCATATAAGATATATCAGACCTCATATCAGATATTTAAGCTTGTGTGTCTGGTTTAACATTCTGGTTTTCGAGTGCCTTTTGCTCCATCTAAAGCTTTACTATATTTTTATGGACTTGTTCTATTTCCATTGTTCATTCATTCTTTCTTTGTTTCTTTTTCTTTCTTTTATTTTAAAGAGAATAAAACCAAGCAAATACAGTGGAATAAAGTCATTCAAAACGAAACAGTAAAAGTGATACAGAATTTCAAAACCAGTTAATAGGAAACCAACAATGGCTACCATAATGTCTCTTGTTCAAAATAGCTGCCCACATGACCAGACATAATAAAATCAAACAAAGCAGGACAGAATAAAATTAATCAAAACAAAAACAATGAAAGTGATGCAGGACTTCAAAACAAGATAACAGGAAATCAAAAATGACTCCCATAATATATCTTATTATCTTTAGTTGCCCATGCCATCAGATATAATAAAATCAAACAAAACAAAACAGAATAAAACCAAGCCAAACAAAAGAATGAAAATGATAAAGGACTGTAAAACAAGATAATAGGGAATTAACAATGGCTACCACCTTCAGAAAGAGATCCCCCATAGTTGCTCTATTGCATATTGTTTTCTTCTAAATTGATGATCAGACTACCAGCTTTAGGCCTGAAAAGTCAATCGAACACTAAATACTACAAGCATTAAGTTTTGTTTTGTTTTGTTTTGTTCTGTTTTGTTTTTTTACTTCAATAGGTATCATGTTAGCCTGTGTTTCTCTGAGTCAGCCAGTTGCTTATGGTGGTGGGGTAGGTGGAACCTTGGCTCTTCTTGTCTCCCAGCCCTCATGCTGACCTGCTCACAGGAAGGGGCTGGCTTCTTGTTCTCCTCCTCATGCTCCACGACTGGTGCTGGCTCACAGGAAGGGGCTGCTTTCTTGTTCTCCTCTCCACAGCCTGTTACTAGTACTGGCTCAAAGGAAGGGGCTGGATTCTTGTTCTCCTCCCCATGATTTGTGACTGCTACTGGCTCACAGGAAGAGGCTGCATTCTTGTTTTCTTCCCCATGGTCCATGATTGGTGCTAGCTCACAGGAAGGGGCTGACTTTTTATTCTCCTCCCCATGGTTTGTGATTGGTGCTGGCTCACAGGAAGGGACTGACTTCTTGTTCTCTGATTTTTTTTTCTGTGGTCCCTTGCTATTTTTAAGAAATCTCTCTTTTCATGATTGCTAACCACAGTCTTGTCTTCTATATCTGCTACTCTATCTTCACATTGGGTTATTCTGCCACATATACTTTCAATGAAATTTTTAGTCTCTGGGTTTTAATCCATCTGAATCTGTTTCATGGATTTCATTTCTTTTCCTATGTTGGGCATTTATAATTTCCATCATTTTCCTAAGCTGTTCTATTTTTTAATATTTTTTTTTTTTTGTGGCACCAGGGATCGAACTCACAACTTTGCGCCTGCCAGGCAGGCACTTAAGCCACTGAGCCAAACTCCCAGCCCTTTGTTCTATTTTTTATATGAATCTGTTCTAGAGTCACTAAGCATGTCTTTCATTATGGTCACCATCCGTGTAGTTATCTGAGAAATTATTTCTGATTTGATTTTTTCTAGAGCCTTATTCATCTGCTTTGTTACTTCCACTGTTACCATTTCAGAGAGTCCAGCTGGGTGGCTTTTGGATTGCTCCATATCATTGCCCCCTGGGTTTGTCTTTGGTGATTTGGAAGTCTGGGGTTGCATCTTGTTTACTTTTCTTCTGATTTCCTATTTTTTTTTAGTTTATTTCCTTAGTTGATGCTTGTAAATTTCTTATGGTGAATAGCTTTATCTGTAGTATTTAGAACCCTTAGGAAATGACTACTTCTTAGAAGTGTTTTCCAGGTGTAACTGGCTTTTTGATTTTGAGAGTATTACAAGATCCTGCCTCTTCAATTTATTGGGAATAAGAAGTTGCTGCCTACTTGACCCAGCCTCTGGTTCTTTGTCCCTGGCCTCTAGCATTTTTTATGACCCTTAGGCAATCTCCGTCTTGGTATACCTGACAGAACAACTGGTTAGAACACCTATGTCAGCTTGGTAAAGTAGTATAATCAGCAATAACAGTAGCATCAAACAAGGCCTGGAAAATGACAAAGTTTGACAGCTATTAATTTGCTGCCTTTAACCGTATGAACTGTATTTGTGGTTATATAGAAAAATCTAAACCAGAAAATTGTGTACAGTAAATAAGCCCTCAATATGGTGGTTTTTTTCCCTCAGGGGAGAAAATTTAAAAGAGCTTGGGGGAAAAATAGAGAAATAGAAGAAGAGGAAGAGGTTAGAAGCAAGACTGGAGGACAAAGGAAGACTATGAAAACTTTGGGAAACTGGTGAAGAAGACAGGATGGAAAGACAGAAGTAAGAAGTAAAAGCAAGAACAGAATACAATAACAACAAAAGAACTAGAAACTATGTTCACACTCATATGAGAACAAGAACAAATAATCAAACCCAAACCCAGTCTGAGATTTGGTGTCCAGACACTAGAAAGAGTTTTGTGTCAATTATATCACACCCACACTGGGTGGGATTGAAAGGAGATTTGTACATTAGCAACTTCATTTGCAAAAAAAAGGGGTGTCATTGAGTAAAGTCCTAATAATACATTTGGTTTATTTATAGTACTACAACACTTGTGAAAGAATAAATTGCTTCTTGTGTGTTTAAAAAGGTTATCATAAGTTTTCCCGGCCCAGATCCTACTTTCACTTTTAATAAATCTATTGAAGGATAACATATTGACAGAAAGATACAAATATGATTGTACTTTTTGCAGTGTGAGTACAGTCAGGTGGCTAGCACTCCAGTCTGGAGGCAGGGCATGATCCAGATCCAGAGGCCACCTGTTCCCATCCCAGTCTGTGTAACCTCCAGGGTAAGCTCTAATATGACAGATTAGTTTTGTCTTCCTCTCAGCATTATACACTTGGAATTACACAAAGATCTCATTTTGTGTTTGTCTTCCACAGCTAATCATTATATACATGAGACTTGTTGCTAATATTGCATGGCATTTTCATTATCATTTCAAAAATGCTGATTTAGGCAAATGCAAAAGGGAGTTATTTCCAGATTGAATGCTGGTCCTGATTTATTCATCTTTTGTCAGTAGCCCTTTTATGCTGTCTTTGGGGAGGTCGTATGCTGATGTGAGTGTTGTTTTTCTCAGAAGTGCTTGGTGTTTGAGCACATGTGGGTAGATATAAGGAAGCAGTATGGAACAGTGATTAAGAACACAGGCTATCGAAGTTATGCATGAGTTCAGCTCTTTCCACCTAGGTAATCCTGAGCAGCCTACTCACCCTGACTAGAGTTCAGTTTCCCAGTATGCCAAGGAACAACAACCCTTAACTCACAATGTATACCCACCTTAGCTCAAGGTCAAACACATATGGGCATTCACAGCCAGGGGTTTTCTTAAAGCCAAGGACTTAGGTGTGGTGGCCCAAATGTGTAATGCCAGCACTCTGGGAGACTGAGGCAGGAGGACCCAAGTTTGAGCCCAGTTTGGGCAACTCAACAAGATAGCAAAATCCTGCCTGAAAACAAAATGAAACAAAACAAAGCAAAACAAGTTAAAAGGGCTTTGAGGGCAGCCTGACCTATGCATGGAAACTCTGTCTCCAAAAAAGTCCCCAAACAAATAAAATGGCTCGGGATGTAGCTTAGTGTGTAGGCTCTGTGTTCAGTCCTCAGTACTGTAAAACAAACAAACAAACAACAAACAAACAAACACTCAAGCAGTAAAGTCACTAAATTTTAAAAGGAAGGTTTGAAACCATTTCTAATCAGTTTCACACTCTTTTCAATAATTGCTGTATACCTCTTGCTCTTAATAAAAATGCAATAATGAATACTTTTATTGAAATAGAACTAACTGTCCATTTAAAAGTAAGCATAAATTTGCTTTTCATAGATAAAAGAAAATTCAGCTGAGTGGTTTTCTTCCCCCTGGTGGATTCTAATGACAAAACATACAAAACAATTTTTAGAGTTTGCAGCTAAATATCTCACATTTATAAATGTTTAGTTTTCAATTTTATCAAGTACATCTGTGTACATGTTCAAATTATACAAAAATTGAGATGAAACAAATACATGATTTGTGGGTTTGAGTCATTAGAGTTACTCTGGTTCAAACCTTGGTCTTGGTTAGGACAGAAATCAGGAAACTACTGGAACTCTAACGGTAAGTTTCAAAACACTGCTGTCGATAACTGTCAGCTCTCAAAATGTTTGCTTTCTGTATTTTTTCATCTGAAAGTGTTATGGCTTATCTTAGTTACTTTTCGCTCGTTGCCAAGACAGAATACCTGACGCCCAAAATTAGGGAAGGAAAGGTTTATTCTCACAGTTTCTCGGGAGTTTCAGTCCATACTTAAGTTGGCTCCAAGATAGTGTGGCGTGGCGGGCCTGCCGTTCATGCAGCTGCAAGCAGCAAGGCATGCTGGCAAGAGAGAGAGAGAAGGCGGAAGTGGAAGACCCGCCTTCCCTTACACTGTATGTCAGCTCCATCCCTGGGCGGGCACAGCACTCACATTGCCAGACAACAAACCAATAACTCAGCTCCATCAAAATTATATGAGGACTTGGGGGTACATAGTATACCCAATACATGGCTTATATTTAAAATGTCCTCCAAAGCTTCATGCACTCCCTAGGTGGGGTTTTTGGAGGTGACTGGATTGTGGGTGTGTGATGCTGGATTGGTCCACTGATGGGTTCATAGCTGGGTTTCATGTTTAGAGGTGAAGCGTGGTGGAAGGAGGTGGGTCACTGTGAGTGCTGCTTGGAAGTATATGTCCAGCCTGCTCCCTTGATTCTTGTCATTGCTTCCTGTCTGCCATCCCACAGACTGTTTCTCCTCTGCTCTACTTCTTTGCCTTGGAAACATTTGACTGTGGACTGAAATTTCTACAAACTATGAGCCAAAATAACCCTCTTTTCCTTTAACTTACAAATGTTGGGTATTTTGTCTCAGTAACAAGAAAGTAACTAAGACATAAAGTGAAAGTTTTTTTTTTCTGATGCTGAGGATTGAACCCACAGCGTTGTGCATGCTAGGCAAGTGCTCTATACTAAGTTATACCCCTTGCCTCCCAAGTCCAAGTGAATTTTTGATGGGGAGAATCTCACCACTTTAGATTGAATCCTGGGCTGATTTCAAAGAATGAGCTTTCCAGCGCCATCCCCTGGGCTTTGCCTCTGAGAAAGTGCACAACCCCAGCAATCTTCGAAGTTACTTGTTTCTGAGATTTTTTTTTCGTTTTATTTTTGAGGCAGAGTGCTCTGTGTTATCCAGGTTGGCCTCATACTTCTCGGCTCAAGAAATTCTTCTGCCTCAGCCTTCCCAGTATCTCAGAGTAGAGGCATGTAGCATTAGGTCCAGCTTCTTCTGAGAAATACTGAGTGTATATTTAATCTATTTGCTTGAGTTAGATGTCAGGAAGAGAAGCTGTAATGGGGCAAGAAGGGAGAAGTTGGCTTCTGTTTACTTTACTAATTCCTTTGTGTCACTGATTTATTATCACTGTATAAAAAGGCCTTCAGGGATTCATGGAATGCACTTGGTTTGCTGTAAAGAATTAGAATCTCCCTCCATCATCATTTAGAGTTATGTTATTGCTATTAAAATAGCAGCTTCCAAAATTAGAGTTTTGGTTCAACAGCTTTAAAGTGTTTGTAAGATGATTTGAAATATGAAAATATCAATAAATAAATGAATTTCTGAACTGTGTTATAATGGAAACTATTTTATGATGTTTACTGGAGTAAAACATAGACAATAACCATTTAGTTCTGAATGTATATCATGTGTAAAATATCAAGGCGAATAGTTTCTCAAGTTATTTAATTTCATAAGTGTTCTACAAAGTAGATATCAGTGTTTAGCCTTAATTTAAAAATAAGGTGACTGAAGCAGAGCTTTTGAATAACTTCTTCCAGTTTATAGAGATAATGAACAGCAGAGTTAATATTTGATTCCAGGTTACCTTACTCCAAGACTGATTTCTTTGGACTTTACTGCATTGTCTCAAGTAGTCTGAATCTTTTCTGGTGGCCTTAAATGGGTCCAGTTGTTGTATCATCTTCCATGGGGTTGGATATGGGTGCTGGCTTGAGGGAGCAGACCCAACAGAAGAGTTCATGAATCAGAATCAGTTTGGACAGGGAAGGTGAGTTACATAAAAAAAAAAGTAATAAAAGCAGCTGAAGTCACACGCAAAACAGAAAAGAGCATGCAGGTGTTAAACATAAGTCTAGGATGCAGCAGTGACATAAGACTCCAGGAGAAGGAAGAGAGAGCAGAGGAGCCTTGAAGAGTGTTCTCTTTTGAAATCTATGGAATGCTCTGAGTTCAGGCATCAGAGGAGAAACATGGAGCTAGAAATAGGAATCAGGGATGTGGCATGTTTTGAGGCAGCCATTTCCAAGAGCAAAGAGGACACAAAGATGAATCTTCTGTTACACACATCCCCTGGCCACCTACTGTTTTGACTCCACGGGGTCTTCATGATCTGGGCAGAGTCAGTGTGGGCCAGGCTGCTGGTACCATAACAGAGGCAAGAGTAGAACCTTGCAGTAGCTGGCCAGATAATGTTCAACGTTGCTACTTGTCTTCTGAGTAATGCAAGGACCACAGAGCACTTATTAAGTCCACTTTTTTCATGGTGACATGTAATTTTTGTGTAGTATTTTAGTTTCACCTTTGCATATTCCCACACCAGTCATTATGATTGTTGCTGTTTTGTTTAGCCAATAATGTGCCAGGGTATAGCTGAAGGCAAAATGGCCAGAAAAAAAAATTCTGTATATACAGTTATGCAACAATAAGAGAGGTTCTCTCCACCTCTAATTGTGTTGTGGGTTAAGGAACTATAAAGTTTTTGTTGTTCAGTAATCTAGTCACAATTTCAGATATTCAATCTCTATTTTTTCTTTATTTTAACTATGAATGGCCACTATGTAACATTTCCTGTTAGCTCATCATTTCTCAATTATAAATTGAACTTCTTTAAGAATAGACATTTAAAATAAACTTTTTATTTTGGAATAATTTTAGTTCTGCAGAAAGTTGCAAAGATCATGTAGCCACCCCCATACAATGCTCACCTGGTTCTATCATTAAATGCTTTTCATGATGTGTTTGTCAAAACTGAGGAAATTGACAATGCATTACTATTCATTTAACTTCAGCCTTTACTTGGATTCTGCTAGGTTTTCCATTAATCTCCTCTTCCTCCCCAGGATCCAGTTCAGGTAACCACATTGCATTTAGTTGTCAGGCCTTCTTAGGCTGATGTGTGACAGATTCTCAGTCACAAGCTTGACAGGCTTGATGAGGAGTGGCAGGAGACCCTGTAAAATGTCACCCATTCTGAGTTTTTCTGAAGTTCTCCTCATGGTTACCCTGCATGGGTTTGGGCTCTGCAGTCTTTCCGCATAATGGAGGGACTGAATCATACTCACGTGCCTTCAGTGCTGAGGCTCTGCACTGTCTTTGCACATAATGGAGGGACTGAGTCATCCCCACGTGCCTTCAGAGGTGGTGATGATGCTAACCTTCACCCCATGCCCCACCCTGCATGCGGGCAGTGCTTGCCAGCAGTCTACTGCAGAGTTACGGTCTTCCCCTTTCTCTCTGTATTATTTGGAAATAAGTCCCTAAATCCAGCCTGTTCTTGAGAGGTGAGGTGAGGATTAAACCCTGCCTCCTGGAAGAGAAGTATCTACATACATTATTTTAAATTCTTGCACAAGCAGGATTTTCATTTTTGGTTTTTGAGATAGAGTCTCTCTATGCAGTTCAGGTTGGCTTCAAAGTCACTATGTAGCCTACCTCAAACTTCAAACCCTTGGTGATCATGTTGCCTCAGCTTCCTGAGTGCTAGGATTGTAGGCATGGGCCACCATGCCTGGCTGATAAGAAGAATTTTCTAGAAAAGTATTTCATTTCACTTTGAGATGATTAGAAATGTTGTGTGCTTAAAGAACATAGGGATGCTGGACCAGTAGTCTCCATGATGGGGAAACAGGTAAGTTACAGTTTTTCTTTGAATGGATGCTTTACCCTCATTTTCAAGGTGGGACTACGACAAGCTCAGAGGAGAGTAGGGTGAATTTGTATTTATAGTGACATGAGTTGGTGCCTCTCTTCCAGAGAGATTTAAAGGATTTCAAAGAGAACGCTAAATCTGAAGAGAGTAGCAGATGTAGCCTGCTTGGAACTAAATCTGAAACTTCATCTGTCTGTGAAAAATGTGATAGCCAGTGTGGTGTTGCAGGACTGTCATTCCAGTACTGTGGGAGACTGAGAATGAAGGTTTTCAAGTTCAAACACAGCCTGGGTAATTTAATAATGCAGTAAAACCTTGTCATGACAATAAAAATGGACTGAGAATGTAGCTCAGTATGAAGGCCCTGGGTTCAACCCAATGTAGGGCAAATCCCCTCCTCCCCCTACCCCAAGAAAGATGTTGCTTTACCCTCCTTCAGATTTTGGGAATCACAATCAGAATAATTTGGCTCAGAATCTTGGCCATTGCAGAATTACGCAAATACTGTTTGTTCCTCTGAGTACAGCTAATCATGACTTCTGATGCTACTACACATTTAGTCTCCCCCAAGAAAACTAAAGCATATATTTGGTGAGTAGTGTTTTAAAAATTCACACGACACACACACATACACACACACTGACAAATTTACAATGACAGATCATAATGATGACAGCTGATTCATAATTTAGCCAGCAAAGTTCCACTGTATATAATGTAGTCCTTAGAAGTTGATGACTGAAATAAACAATTTCTCAAGTGGTATAGGTAAAGAATCTTGTACAGACACTCTTCAATGTACAAACCCACCCTAAGTTGAAAATATAGTAAGTTGGAAATGCATTTAAATTATGTCACCTTGCCTTCTGGGGACCCGTGCAACCGGCGTGGACCCCAGGAGGAGAAAGAAATGGGCTTCTTGGGAACCCACCCAGCCAGGCCTGAGCGCCTCCAACCAGGACACAAGTAAGACAGCCTTCTGGGGGTGTGCACGACCAGTGTGGACCCCAGGAGGAGAAACATGCGCCCCCCGCCCCCCGTACGCCTACCGGACAAAGCCCCGCCCCCCATAAAGCAACCTGCTCATTTGGAGGTCTGACTACATTGATAGCAACTAAGGTACATAAAACAACCAAATGTTAGTATTGTTTTGTTCATTTTGCAGGCCTGGGGCTGGCAGCCTGAGCATCTCTTTGGAAGATGACAGTACACAGTGTAGCAAAAATGGGGGACTCTCTTCTGTCTTGTCTTCAAGGCCCAATATTGTTCTTGTTGTTTTGCTTTATTCTGATTAATTTTTTTTGGCCTTATTTTATACTCTGTTTTTATTGGTTTTTTTTTTTTGTTTTTTTTTTTTTTTTTTTTTTTTTTTTTTTTTTTTTTTTTTTTTTTTTTTTTGTTTTTTTTTTTTGCGGCACCGGGGATCGAGCTCACAGTCTCGCACCTGCCTGACAGGCGCGTAAGCCGCTGAGCCAACCTCCCGGCCCTGGTTTTTTGAGGCAGGGTCGCACTGTGTAGCTCAGGCCGGCCTTGCGCTCGCGTTGTAGCCCAAGCTGGCCT
>RJWM01007965.1:15537-30547 GCA_004363535.1 Dasyprocta punctata | reverse complement strand
ATTCTGAAAATAACAAGATATACTATAGTAGCTATTGTTTTCATAGTATCTTTCTTTGAAGTTCTGTACCAGTTCTACTGCTTTGTTTTGATTGACTTCGTTCTGTTATGTTTTGTTGGATTTTACTATCTTTAAAATAAAAAAAAATTATATCACCTACTGATCACCTTAACAGCACAGTGCAGTGCCAGGCAATGGTTGTTTCCCTTGGCTGTGGCCAGCTGTCACTGCCCAGCAGAGCCACACAGTATGGTATTAGGCCAGAGAAAGATCAGTGTTCAAAATTCAAAATTTGTAGAAGTTTCTACTGAATTCATATTACTTTCAAGTCAAAAAAATTGTTAAGGTAAAACACTGAAGGTCAAGGCTCTCTGCACTTAATAGTACTTCAAATAGAACAGCCAGAGGCAGGTATGTACCTCTATAGGATGTGACAGTTACTGTTATTTTCCTCAGTCACAGTATAATGAGTCATGTTCTTGTTTTTTCTGAACTATAGTAACTATTTGATCACCATTGCTTCTGTAGTATGCTGCACTGTACCTGGCATATACTAGGTGCTTAGAATATATTTTTGGATGAACAGGTAAACACTACAAAGGAGATAGAGGATTAACTAGTTTCTAGTTTTGTCATTTTTTTGGTCTTATGAAAACGCAAAAACTTATAATCTTTACTATGTCCTTAGGTATAGGAACACAATTTTTGTTTTTTGGAATTTAAATACTTCCACAGAGTAAGTGGCAAAGATCGTGCCCAATCTAATTTAATGCAACACATGTTTATTGAAAGTGAATCCTAAGAAAAATGCTCTGGTAATGTTTTGGAACATGAGGGTGAATAAGGCATTCTTTTTATCCTACAGATTTTCAGGTCTTTCTGAATATTTTGCCCATTCAGTGCATACACTGACTCTTGGTCACTGCTGAGAGATTCTTACCCTCTGGTTCTACGTAGTGTGGCTGGTGAGACTACATGGTTATCCTTTGAGAGTCACTGCCCAGGGGAATGTCACTTGCTGACAAGGGGATCTCGATCTCTGTGGCAGACTTCCCTTGCCTAACTCTAGCACCAAGGTCCTTTTCCAAGACAGACTCAACCTGAATTCAACAGCAGCACTCAGATTCCCCTTATCAATTCTCCATTCACTGTTGAACACTTACCAGGGGCCTGAGGAATTTTCCTTTGAAACATTATTGGTCATTTTCATAGGTTAGATCAGGAGCAGCAATTTTTGTCTGGGTAGGGCCAGATAGCAAGTACTTTAGGTTTTATGGATATACAGATTTTTGTCCTAAATATTCAAACTCTGCCACTGTTGCACAAAAGCAACTAGAGGCAATATATAGACAATTAAGTGTAGACATTTTCCAATAAAAACTTATTTACAAAAATGAAAAATAAAAAGAGATAGTGGTGGAGAGGATTTGGCTTACAGTTCTAATTTTCTAGCCCTTGGTTTAAAGAAAATTTACTAAAATAATAACCCTTCAAACTAGTTTTATGAAAAACATATAAAACATCAATAACATTATTGCCTTTACAATATATCATTACTATTGAAATTTTGTTAACGCTAATTGCAGGCATCCATGTTTTCTAGAACTGGGATGAAGAGAGACTCAACTTCATGTAATTTCTAATGATTTGGATAAATAAGTAAAAGGAGGAAAATGTCCAAACTTCAAACACAAGTTCTCAGTGCTTGTTGTGGTACAGATACAACTTCTGGCCAATTTAGCAATTTTGCTGAACTCTTTCTGTATCAATTTGATAAAAAATGGCATAGAATTTATTTAAATAAGAATGTTCTTTTGTAACCCAACAAAAATCAGTACAGTGTTCTTGTGAATTTAGTTGTGAAAATGGGTGCTGGTTTTCTCATTTACTTCTCTATAGGATTTTCTTTGAAGGAAATGACAGGAGATGCTCTTCCTTATGGAAGAGGGAGGAAACCTGAGATGAGGGAAGTAGAAGACTAGAAATAGCCCTCAAGGTATGTCAGAAACTGAAGACAGCAGTATCTTCTGAGGCCTCTCTTTAAACCCTTTGCTCATCATGTAAACCTCTCTTGACATATTTATAAAGGTCCAAAGTAAAAATGCCCCTTTCTCATATTACTGACTTCCAGTGTGAAAAACTGGCATTTGATACCAGCAAATTTCTCTAATGACAAATGTCAAATACCAATTCTAGCTTAAATTAGACTCATTTATGTACATTTGGGCTTTTGCTTTAATAACCAAAGCATAAAAATTGCTGTATTCTAGCTTTTATTCTAACACATATATTTTATAGATCTAGAATAATATTTTATATACTGTATTTTATAAAAGCAATCAATAATAATAGAACAGGAATTTAAAGACAGAAATACTCAAGCGTTATCACTATATCTGCTACATAATAGACATTTAATAGTGTTTGAGAAATAAATATGTTCTCCACCACATAATTTAACTTATGGGCTTCTCATTCAGTGTGTGGATATACTTCCTACTCACTGATTTATGATGCAAATAGGTTCTCCCAGTATTTCATCTCTTGAAATATAATAATTTTTGTACCTAATATATACTAATGTGCATATATTAAACATGGTTCTTAGTTACAGACATCCACATTCTGTCTGGCTTATTTAAACTGAAAAGGGATTAAAACAGTTACTGCAGAAAGACATTTTGGTCAATAAAGGATCACATATAGAAGAGTGACCCTGTAATATTATAATGGAAGTGAGCAATTCCTGCTGTCCAGTGACATTGTGGCATAGTACATTGCTCAGGTGTTCATGGTGGAGATGTTGGTGTAAATGCATGGTGAGTCATACAGAAGCACAGCCAGACATATAAAGTATGTAATCGCAATGCTTGATAATGAAAATAAGTGTCACTTGCTTTTATATTTACCCTACTATACCTTTTATGATTATTTTAGAGCGTACTCTACTTATTAAAAAATGCTTAATGTGAAACAGTGTTCTATGTTAAGCCACCAGCAGTTCCATGCATCTCATGTTTACTGCACCACTTGATGGTATCAAGGGGCTGAATTGAGTTAATGGACCTGGACCATCCATGTATGTGTTAGTACAGATTATGGTATTCATTCATTCATCAAAGAAATCACCTAAGGATGAATTTGTTAAGTGACACATGACTCCAAAAGCATTTTGGATGCATCCCTGAGCTGCAGACAGCCTGAAGGTAGTGTCAGGTAAGTCCCTGGGAACACAGGAAAGCAAGGTGCAGTTTTGTCCTGGTTAAAAAACCAGAAATCCTTCTTGTTTCTGCCTGCATGAGTTTGCTACAGCTGCTACAGCAAAATGCTACAAACTGTGAAGCTTAAACAACAGAAATGTTTTTTCTCCCCCCACCCCACCTCTTTTTTGTACTGTGTATTAAATTCACAGTCTTTGCCCTGAACCCATTTTTTATTTTTTATTTTGAGATAGGGTAGCACTAAGTTGCTAAATAGGGCTCAAATTTAGGATCCTCATGCCTCAGCCACCCACAGTGCTGGAATTATATACACACACAGCCACACCTGTCTGGAAATGTATTATCTCATAGTTCTGGAAGTTGGAAGTATTGGATCAGAGTTCGATGTCTTTAGAGGCCTCTCTCTTTGGTTTACAGATGATGGATTCTCATGTGGTCTTTCCTCTGTGCAAGACACCCTCGGTGTCTAAGTCCAAATTTCTCCTCCTCATAAGGACACTAGTAGGAATAGATTAAAGTCAATCCTAACAGCTTCATTTTAACTTAATTACCTCTTTAAAAACCCTATCTTCAAACACAATTAATACTGTAAGTGAAGACCCGTGAGCCAGTGGTAATAGTAATTAAAAACCAGGCTAAGGAATGTGAGAACACAGGCAAAGCTTTTAATTCAAACAGAGGGGATGGGAGGAGACAGAGCCAGCATGTTAGGGACTTCAGCTTGATCTAGAAAGGAAACAGCAAGAAAGGGAAAATGGGACGGGCCCATCAATAGAGGAAGGGACAAGGGATAGGCAAATGTCTGGGGAATTTTCACTGGCCCTGGGCAAAATTTTAAAAAATATTTTCTTTTCCTGTGCAAACATCATGGCCTTGGGGAATGGGCAAGCTTATCACAGAACTGTCACGTGGACTCCACCACACTCCCATTCTATACAAACACCGGGCCTCAGCTAAGGGGTGTCCTTGTCACTGCTAAGAGAACACATAGCTGGGGGGAGGGCGGTGAGAAGACATACTATGCTCACAGCAATCAACAGATTAAGGCCCCTAAAGATTTTGTCTACCCTCTCTCCTTTTATGGTGACCTCCCAAGTGCTTTATTTTCTCATCTGATTTATTCCTGGAGTCTCTGTAATGAGGCATGCTGACTTTAATGATGCACTTAATTTCTGAGGTCAGTGACATTGTTTGGAAGAGTGAGGGGGTAGAAAAAAGTACGCAGCATGCAGTAGTGGGTCACAAGCCCTGAGCTGAGGCCTCAGGAGTGCTCTTGCCCTTTGTCTCCATGAGTGTCTCTGAGTGTCTCACAATCATATTCTGAGGTCATGAGGGTTAGGGCTGAAACAGGAATTTTGAGAGAATACATTTCAGCCCAGAACACTGCCTTTGCTGTGCACTAGAAGCTGTGGTTTGCTGATCCCAGGTAAGTGACTCCTGGCAGCAGATTCTGTAGCCAGCACCAACTTCCGGCTGATGCCCCGCAGCAGAACTGCTGTGGTCATGCAGCCTACCATGGGGGAGCCCAGCACTGAGCCTCCTTCCTCAGCAGCCCCAGCCCACCGGGCCTCGCATGGGTCCCTCTGATTGACAGATCCAGGTTCTCGTCTGGAGAGCACAGATGTGAGAAGTCTAAACATGGACTTTCAAAGGACAATGGGGGTTCCAGCCCTACTTCTCAGGGACAGACAGATGCCACCAAATTCAGCACTAAAGAAGAGGATCACTCACAACGGTCAGTGCTGGGAAACAATACCTGTGCTCTGTGAAATAAGCCAGTCGCACAACTTATTGTGTGGTAGAGGCTTTTGAAGTCTAATGTGAGATTTTTTTTTTTTAGTTTAAATTGTTATATATTTTATTTTTTTGTACACTTTAGATACACATAATGTTCACATTCATCATAAGGCAATTGGACCTGTACATATCTCGATTCTTCTTTTTTCCCCAAATTCCTCCCCTCCCTACAACCCCTTTCCCCCTCCTTATTTGCAAAAGCTTTGTAATGCAAGATTCTTAAGGAATGCTCCAACAAAACAAACAAAGGGAAGGTCAACCTATCAATCTTGTTGCATTTATGCAAACAGTCAAGCCAAGGTAAATGAGGCAAGGCTTATCTTGCAATCAAATTAGACTTATGTTAGATTTCTGACACTGTGACAAAATACCTAAGAAAATCAACTTAAGGGGAAGATTGATTTTGACTCATGGTTTCAGAGATTTCAGTCTGTGGTCAGCTGGCCTTGTTGCTTTGGACCTGTAGTGAGGCAGAACATCATGGAGGGAGTATATGAGGGAGCAAAGCTGCTTATCTCATAGTGCCAGAGAGGGAGAGAGAGAGAGAGAGAGATAGAGAGACAGAGAAAGACAGAGAGAGAGAGAGAGAGAGAGAGAAACTGTGGTCCCCATATCCCTTCTAGGGCCCACCACAATGACCTAGCTTTCTTCCCTGGGCGCCACCTACTAAAGGTTCCACCACCTCTCAATGGTACCACAGGCTGGGAGCTAAGCCTTCAGCATCTGGGTCTCTGGGGTATGTTCAAGACCTAAAGCATAACACTTTGATAGAAAAGGAGGAGGCTGTAGGAAAAAAAAAATCATTTCCATGGAAAACTGTAGGACACCCTGTGTTTATTAGGATTATTAGATTCTGTGTTTATTGAAATTTTATATCTACCTGTGAACAACCTATGAATTGAAATGGATCCTACTCAATTCTTTTAGAGTTCTCCAGTATCTGACTCAACTCTCTCAAGTAACATTTCTAACTTTATCCCACTGTCTTGGCCTGGCATTATTAAAAACTAAGACTGCCCTTTTGCTCAAGGCCTGTGAACTGAAGATGGGCGACTTGATATAAAGTAAGGAGAAACCACCACAATAAAGCAGGTGGGAGACAACGACCATAACATACACAGTCCACCAGGACACCAGATATCACTGCTGGAGGCATTAAACAACAAACTAGGAAATCTGTTAGACAGTCAGTGTCATCCTCACTCCATTATCAACAGATGCTTCAAGCTCAAGTCTAAACATCTTTACTGGCTACCCTCTTACTTTCACGAAAATTCCTCTCACCGAAGTCCTGACTCCAGGCACCATCCAATACATATCCCATAATGACTTGTTCCAAAGAGATGCTTCTGCTGCTCTTCAAGGAAAAAAGGCCACTCCACAAGATCATGGATTTGTTGCATTACCTTCCTACTTCCTCTTTCCTTTCTTTTCTCTTCTCCGCCTTTGCTTCCTCACTTAAATGAGAGGGGAGACTATCAAGTTCGAAGGTTGACCAAACTTTGGTCAGTACTTCTAATTCTTCTCTGAGGCTCATCTGTGCCCTGAGGTATGTTCAAGATGCAAAGCATAACACTTAGTTTGATAGAAATGGAGTTGACTTTAGAGAGAAAAAAAAAGTCATTTCCATGGAAAACTGTAAAATACAGTTCTAGCAAAAGTCCTGCTCATATAGTTCAACCAGGATTGCCCAGTGCCTTTCTTGATACCTGATCATCCTTGATCTCTGACCGGGTCTCTAGTCCTCTGCCATTCCCTGGGACAGGCCTGATCACTGTGGCCAGTCCTCAGCAAGAATTCAATCAGGTCAGGTCAGGTTAGCCATAATCTCTCTTACCTTGACATTTACTCTCCTAATTTTTCATCCACTGATCCCCTCCCTGCTTCTCGACTATTAATTTCTACTTTCCCAAGCTATGTTTGGAGTTGAGCTCCATATTTGTCCCCAACTCAAGATCCATTGCAGAGATCTATATCTATCAAGAAGGCCCCGAATAATCTCCCTTACTATACTTTAACAAGTATTGTTGAATACTTTTTCATTAACAGTCAATGGTTCACTCAGAAATGAATACTTTTCTCTAGAAATTATTTAATTGAACAAGATGAACTAAATATTCCTTAAAATTTTTTAACAGTTTAAAACTAGAAGAAATAGTATGGTAGATTAACTAATGGTCAACTCGTAACACCCAGCAGAACTGAATTAGAGTGGTGCGGGGTGTGGAAGGCCCACCTGAGGATTGCTACCAATAGCATAAAACGAGAAGAGGAGGAGAGGATGGTGTGCTGTTGGTTCTCCTGGAGAAGACATGGCTCTCCTGATGTGAACTCAGCTGGTCTCATCTTTGTAGGAGCTCAGGTCCCTCAGTGTTGCTGAGGATGGCTATGGTTCTCTTTGGGGGAGCTCTGGTCCTTACTGTGAACATTGCTTCCTGGCTCCAGTGCAGATTTCTCAGCCTGCTGGCACAGATCCTTCATCCACCTGGCACAGACTTTCTAGGTTCCACCACTGACCTTTGGGCCTTCCCGGTGCAGATCCTTGATAGAGACTTGTGTGAGACATTGTGGTAGGCTCTAGGTCTCCAGGTAGACTCGTGGAGGATATTGCCATGGGCTCTGGCTCTTCAGATGGACTCGTGCAGGACATTGCGGTGGGATCCGGGCCCTCAGCTGGATTCTTTAGGCCTAACCCTATAAATTTTGCGTTCTGTACTAAATCAATTCCCCTATAAACTCTGACTACAACAAATAGCATTTTGATTAAAATTTGTTAAACTGCAAGTGGCAAAACTACTTCAAAATGTTATTAGGTCATGCATGAGTAACTTTGAAACTTCAGTCACCTTCCAAAGAGGCAAACTTTAAAAATGATGAATAATTACACTTTGAAGATGGTGAAAAGGAAGAAAATTCATTTACAAATAACCTCTACAGTATCATAATAAAATTTCTTCTTAAAGGATATTACATGTGATCACTTGCAATTTGCTTCTATTAATCTTTTAAGTACTGTTTTTCACTACTGGGGTTTGAACCCAGGGAGTGCTGAGTTACATCCTTGACCTTTTTTATTTGCTTATTTATTTTAGTTTTGAGACAGGGTCTCACCATGTTGCCCAGAATGGCCTTGAATTTGTGATCTTCCTGCCTCAGCCTCCAGATTATCTGTGATTACAGACCTTTGCTACCATACCCAGCTCAAATATATTTTTGGCAACTAGTTAATAGTTGATCCTTTTTTCAAGTTTCAGTTTTTCATTCTTCTGGACAGCATTTTAACATTTGGTAATGCAAATTGATCTTTATGTCTGCCTTTTATAATGTTGACTGAATTCTACTTTCTTGTTGGTTTGTCTCTAACCAGCTAGTTGACTGGTCAGTAAAGTTTTTAAAATAAGGCTCAATTTATTTTAGCAATTGCATTGAGTTTTTAATTGTTCATTGTGTAAATGGCACCAAAATGTCAAGTGCAAATGAATAATAAAAAGAAAAAAGCAGACATAGATTTTTTTTCAATATCCTCATGTTAACTCATGGCAACAGATTGTTTTAGGAATACAAACTCATTATTTTTATGAGGAAAACAAAACAAGACAAAATGCAAAAAACAAATACAAATTTAAATAGCTATCTGAAATCTAATGTGTGCACAGGGCATTTTTCAGACTTGGTAGTCAGTTTAGAACCAATGAAGAATGTATGTTTGCATTTAGGCATTCATGCTTGTTATTTTTGCAGTCTAGAATACAAAATCCTCTTTCCAAGACAGAAACGGTTTTTAGCAGCACACCTTGGACTCCTAAGTAGTTAAACAGCACAGTGCTACTCCAAATGTGGGCTTGTGCTCCTCTGCGCATTGTTACTGGCTCCAGATGAGGAAAGACAAGAGAAAACATTTGATATATAGGTATATGTGTATATATATGTATGTGTGTGTATATGTATATATATGTATATGTGTATATATGTATATATATGTATATGTGTATATATATATGTATATATACTATAATATACAACATTTCCTGGATTTCGTTGTCTCTTGCAAAAGCAAATTAAGTCTGCGACAGACTGGAGGAAAAAGAAAAACAAAACCAAAGCGAAACAAAAATCGAGTGCATTTGTTTATGGCTCAGGAACTACTACTTCATGCAGTGGCTAAATTCTTCCACAAGATGGCGCTTCGCCACCAGAGTTGCTGTTGAAAAGGCTGGAGAAAAGCTAGATGTGCACAGCCTCCAGCTTGTCTTTGCAACTGCGCTATTCTAGTTACAGATCAGAGCAGAACGTCAGTCCTTCACCACATAAGCCAGTAGATTGCTACTCGGTATAATTCTTTATTCTCACACAGAAAGTATAATTCCGCTGATGAATGGGTAAAATTGCTGACAGCACCAAGTAACCTCTAGGTTAACCCCAGGCAAAGCAAGATGTACTGTGAGGTTGCTGTGTGCGCGCACGAGAGCAGTGGGTGGTTGGCAATTCAGGCTCCATGCCAGCGTCGCGGTTCTTTAATGCTAGCGTGCATCAGGATTGCCTGGAGAAACTGTCAAACCCAGAGACTCTGATCCAGCAGGTGTAACAATTCTGCGGGGTTCAGAGGCTGCTGGTCCCAGGACCACACTTGGGGAACCTCTTTTTTTTTTTTTTTTTTGCGGTACTGGGGATTGAACTCACAGCCTCGCGCCTGCCAGGGCAGGCGCTTAAGCCACTGAGCCAAACTCCCAGCCCTGGTTTTTTTTTGAGGCAGGGTCGCACTGTGTAGCTCAGGCCGGCCTTGCGCTCGCGTTGTAGCCCAAGCAGGCCTCGAACTCACAACGCCCTCCTACCTCAGCCTCCCGAGTGCTGGGATTAAAGGCGAGCACCACCACGCCCGGCTTGGGGAACCTCTTGCACAGTGACGCAGAGCTCTGGCCTTGGGGTCACACACTGGTTCACATCCAAGCCCTGCCTCCGCGGAGGCCCCTCACCCCGAGACAGGAGGTGCTGCTGTTCCCAATTCTTGTGCTGAGATAGAGATGACGCTGGTGGTGGGAACCCATGGGGACCCCCGCGAAATGGGTTAGCTCGGTCTCAGGGAGCATGTGGATTTTATGAAGCCTGAAGCTTACACAGTTTTGACAAAAAATATGAAATTAGGCAGTAAGTCAGATAATTATTTAGAACTTAAAAAATTAAAGCAAATTTAAATTCAAATATTTCAAAGCAGGTCAATATCATACCGTGAGAAAACCCAGAAGAGCATCCTGTTTCTATTAACTAGGTGCTACTCTAATATGTTAGTAATGCATTAATGGCTTAAAACAGTACACGTTTATTCCTCTACGTTTTGGAGGCCAGGAGTCCAAAATGGAACTCCGTAGGCCACAATGAAGGTATCAACAGGGCTTCAGACTTCCCGGTTCCAGGGGAGGTTCCTCTTTTGCCTCTTCAGCCGCTAGAGGCCACCAGCATGCCTTGGCGGTGGTTTCCCCCTCACCTTCCAAGCCAGCAGCACAGCATCTTCCAACGGCCCACACTTGGACCCTTCTGCCTCGCTCTTCCATTTATAGAGACCCGTGAGTGCACTGGGCCCCTGGATAATCCAAGATCCTCTTCTGAGCTCCAGGCCAGCTGATTAGCGCACAGTCCCATCTGCTGTCTGACTTCTCCTTTGCCATAGAAGGTAACACATCCATAGGCTCCAGGGATTAGGAGGCTCTGACCTGGCAGATGTGATAATTCCCGGGGGCGGCGGGGGCGGGGCCGAGGCTGCTTGTCCTGGGACCACACTTGAAGACCCTCTTGCTCTGTGGCGGTGCTCAGGCCTTGGAGTTCCCGGGATTGAGGGTGCCTGGATTTTGCCTGCGTCCTCTTAGATGTGTGAGTTTTATTTCAAATCAGTAAAGCACTTAGATCTTTTCAATGCTCTTATTAATCACCTTCTACATGTAGAATGAAGAAGCAGATTGAGTATTTCTATTTGAAATTTATTTCTTTATCTTAATGAATTACTGCTTTTGGTCTTATCTTTAAAATCACCTTTCAATATTAGAATACTAATACTGTCCCTTGATTTCATTGTTTTTTTATTAATTTTATTTCATGTGCTTATTTGTATTACTGTGTATTCTCTTGTCAATTTCTCAGGCAATCTTGGGGATTGCAATTAACTTCTTAAACTTTAAACGGTATAGCTTGAATTAATAACAATCCAGCTTGTGTGTACTCTGTTCTTTCCATCCCAGTCCATCTCCCTTTATATTGCTATCGTCACAGATCATTTCCTTGTGTGTTTCACATCTATTGCTGAAGATTCCTAACTGGTGTTTTATGCATTTACCTTTTAAATCACAGAAGGTAAAAAGACAAGGAAAGGAGGATTAATTAATTAGTTAATTAATTAATGTAGTACTGGGATTAAACCCAAATCCTTTCCACTGAACTGTATCCCCAGATCTTTTTTTATTTTTTATTTCGAGGCAGAATCTCACGAAGTCACTAAGTTGCTGAGGTTTGGCTCAATTTTTCTTGCCTTAAAATGTTTCTTTTTTTCCAGGCACGTTCAGTATCATCAAGTTTGTCAGAAGAGAGAAGAGCTACTGGGATAGTAGAGTTTTCAGAAGTGAAACATTTTTCCATAAAAATTTCACTGTTAAGGAGTTCAGCACAGCTTGACTTGAAAATATTCTGTTGGCCCAATAACGTCTCCGATGGCAGTCACAGTATCTTCTGCTTTTCGTAACAAAGACCCACCAAATGCCTATGCCTCTGATTTTTACATCATAGCCACAGAAATTTTAAGCAAGTTGCAAGGTTGGTGAATTCAGAATTCAAACCCAGGTAGAGTAAAATGAGGTGATACACATATATAGTAAAGGTTCAACAGCTGGTAAGTAGAAGAGGTTGCAGTCAGTCCCTGCGTGGGATACAAATACAGCAGTGAGCAAGGCTGAGTATTTTCCTCTAAAGTTCTTGTGGACTAATTACAAAGGTAAACATCTGGACCTGAATCGTGTAATGAAGACATAGTCCAAGAGCTGTTGGCACACAAGAGGGCAATTAAGTTGTTAAAGAGGACCGGAGAGACTTGCTCAGGAGATGGTTTTCCAGCTGAGCCTCAGAGGATTTTGATGAGTGGGCAGGAGGCTGTTGTGGGTGGAAGGATCTCCAGGAGGCAGGACAGGGCACCATGTGAATACTGCATGATGGTTACTTTGGTGAAGTGTGACTTTTAGGAGAGGAAGTGGGAGGCCATGTTGGGAAGATCATGTAAGACTGGATCATAGAGACTCCCCACATGTCAGCCTAAGGAGTTGGATTCTGTCCTGCAGGTAATGAGGACTTTAGTACTAGTCTGAGTAGCACCTTGGGTACTTCTGTGGAACGTCCTGCCTTTGGCAAGGCTGCATCCACTCTAGCTCTTGGCTCAGAATTTCAGTCAAACCAATGGGTGCAGTGTAGAAAATGGCTGCCAGACACTCAGGCAGACGCCGGACCAGGGAACAGGAGAACATCTGCTCATCCTCTCAGCACTCTAGCCGGCTCCCCCCAGCTCCATGGCTTTAATACCAGCATCATTTGGTAGTGTTTGCCACCTGCTGAAAAATCTCAAAGTCAGGTTGCTGTTCTCCCCCCCTCCCCTATTGCAACTCCACAGGCCACTTGGCTTTGTAGAATCATTTTCAAAAATGTTTGTAATGTCTTACTACTGCCTGTTCCATCTGCTCCTCACTCGTGGTGGCCTGGCTCCTTTGCAAGGCCTGGAAGTCAGACTCACAATGCCAGGAAAGGTTAAAAATGTGGCTTCAGTCTTTCTCTTGTGTGGTTGTTTATTACCTTTCTACCCATCCTGTCACAGATGAGTAGATGCAGTCTTTCCTTAGAGTGAAGCCGAGTCTATTGGGAATACTCAGATAAGCAAAGAGAAATAATGTGGACCATCTTCCAGTAACATGAGTGGGCCATCTCGATGGTGCTAGCACATGTACACACAGGAACACTTTACACACATGCCAGTGCTTTTGTGCACAAACACACACATGCACATGTGAACTCACATCATGTACACACAGACACACTGTGATTCAAAAACTTTCCATAGATGTATTTTGCTAAAATGAGTGAGATCATCTATGTGCCTATCTTAATGTTGTTAATAAATATCAAAATAAAATTCATAACAAAAAGTAATTCTCAGTCAAGAGATGAAGAGAATCAATATATTCAAAACAGAGAGCTGTAAATGGTTGCACATACCTGTATTTTCTGCACTCTGGGAGGCTGAGTCAGGAGAATTCGAAGTTTGAGTTCAGCCTAGGCATATTAGTGACGGACTGTCTCAAAATGAAAAAAAAAAAAATAATAAAGGGCTGGGAATGTAGGTTAGTGTAAACCTCCTGGGTTCAATCTCTGGGGGAAGAAAAGGAGCATCAAGTATAAATGATAAATGATATGAATTTACAAATACATTTTTAAATTCTGTAGAAGCATTTGGCAGGAACATACTTTATCATCATAGTTTAAGAGCTATCAGCAAATAGAAATAAAGTGTTTTGGAAGTGGAAGTATATGTATCTTCCTGTTAGAATATGTTATTCTTTTGAAGAACATTAAGTCAAGTTTGCTTATTTTCCAACGTACATATTTTTGGCCTAGTGGTAATAAAAATTTATAAGAATTAACCTTCATTATCATCTTTACTTATATTTTCTTTTCTTTTCTTCTTTTCTTTTTTTTTTTTTTGTGGCACCGGGTATCAAACGCACAACCTTGCGCCTTCCAGACAGGCACTTAAGCCACTGAGCCAAACTCCCGGCCCTGGTTTTTTGAGGCAGGGTCGCACTATGTAGCTCAGGCCGGCCTTGTGCTCATGTTGTAGCCCAAGCTGGCCTCGAACTCACAACACTCCTCCTACCTCAGCCTCCTGAGTGCTGGAATTAAAGGCATGCGCCACCATGCCCGGCTGCTTATATTTTAGATAAACTTACTTGAATATTTTAATATTGTTGCTATGTAAGCTACATCTTGTTTTTCATTACAATACACAGAAAAAAAGTAAGAGAAATTCTCAAAGTTCATTGAGCAAATAGCCAGGTATTTTATGTTTTATTTTGCAGAAGATCTCTTCTCAGAATTACTACATTCACAGAAAAAGTCATGAATGTAGTTAAGATACAAAATTGGTACACCCTGATAGATGGTGTCTGTCCCTGGTGATGTGGAGACATTTATTTATGCCATTATGAATTAAATTGAAATCATGTACAAGGCATTTAAAGCAACCGCTGATAATCAAAGCAATGCAGGTTGAACCTATGGCTCTTATTTACTCTACACTGTTAGTTTGTTTGGGAAAGCAACATACTCATAATTCTAATTGCAGAATTATTCAGATGAATAAATGAAAATGTGAGCGTGTTTCAGGTGCATTCTTGATGTCTAGAAAATTGCTTTAAAAGTTATTTTCCATAGTTATAGAGTAAAATGAATGTCAAATGTCTGATTTTTAAAGAATACACACGTAGCTGTTAATTTTTTTAAAAAAATTATTTATTTTTGTAATGCTGATGATCAAACTCAAGGATTCATGCATGGTAGATAATTGCTCTGCTATTGAGTTACACGCACAGCTCCTGTTAATATTTATTCAGTCAAAAGCCTACACTCTGGACACTTTCTTGCTGATAGGCAAAGACTGTAAGAGTTTTTTCTTAATTTGTCAAATTATAGAATTTTAGCATAAGAGCAATAAACCAATGTCGCGCGCTTGTCCCGGCCGGCAGGAAAAACACACGACTCCGCTTAGCAGTAGGCAAGCTTTAATCGTCCCCGGAGAGGTACGCCCGAGAAGCCTCACACGCGTCCGTCCATGACGGCTCCTTCCGTGCTTCTCCCGCCCGAGAAGCCTCCTATGCGTCCGCTCCCAGCGGCTCCTTCCGTGCTTCTCCTGCCCGAGAAGCCTCCTATGCGTCCGCTCCCAGCGGCTCCTTCCGTGCTTCTCTCCGCGC
>RJWM01007965.1:0-15437 GCA_004363535.1 Dasyprocta punctata | reverse complement strand
AACCAATGTTTATAATTTTTAAAATATTAGATACAAAATAGATTCTAGTGTTTTTCATTTGAAAGCAACAAATGTAGTGGAAGAAGATAATGTCATTGTAGTTACCAGAATGACACAGACCTTGTTCTTTCTAACTCTGCTGGATGGATCATGAGTAGCTTCTCCCCATAATTCTGTTGAATATTTTATCCAAAATCCAATATATTTAGTGCACATGTTAAGTAAATTCTTGAATAGGAATTTGGATCTTTGACTACAAAGTTTACTATATTTACTGCATCAGTGCAGCGCCATCTTCTTTTCCTCCTCAGTATCTGACTCTTGGGCAGTGTAACAGCTGCTGATGTTATTACAAGGTGAACAAGTACAGACTTCATCTGGTGGCTTACTCTGTGTTATAGTAATAAAACGAGGCATTAGGAAAAGAGCTATATCCCTCTAGCTCACAAAATTAAACAGGCCTTTTGTAAGGGTACAGTGCTTCCTTGTTTCTGTTCTTAAGAACAGATTAATTACAGTGCATGACATTACCCCATATGTTTGTAATAAGAGGAGTTGTAAGCTACATTCCTACCTCCAATTATTTCTTATTAGTAGTTCAAACAGTGCAAATGGATTTCTGAAATAAAGCTTTTAGTGATTAATGTACCTCTATCCTGTAATTCAATGAACACATTTTCATGTATTTTATTACTAACTGCAACTCTTCTTTAATCATGATTTATCCTTCTGTATGTGGAACATATTGGGTGTGCATATAGTTTATTAAGCATTATTGCTTCAAAACCTGTTGGCTTATTACCACTTTCAAAGAACACACTTTTTTTTTCAGTATCTGAGCAAATTTATGATTTAATTGGTACAGATGGAATGCTAAATGTAAACTAAACAAACACTGTAAAACATAACACTGTCTTATGGTGGTCTTTATATATCAGCTATGATTAATTCAGATGGCTATGCTTTAAACACACAACCGCGCGGAGGGCCGGCTCTGCACAGACGCATTTCCCACCAGCACACACCTTGCGCTCAGGAGCACGGCGCGTGGCCAGCAGTCGCACAGAGGAAGGGTCTTATGCACTACAGCTAACTACCACATACAGGCCATTGATTGATGTGACTGAGTCACTTTTTAAAATAATACTTATACTTTTGATCATTTACTCTGCCTTCTGAATGTATCATGTGTAGTGTGGTCTTTGGACCTTTCAAGTCTCAGCTTCTTCCCATTATTTTTTTATTTTTATTTTTATTTATTTTTTTGTCACCAGGGATCAAACTCACAACCTCACGCCTGTCAGGCAGGCGCATAAGCCACTGAATCAAACTCCCAGCCCTAGTTTTATGAGACAGGGTCGCACTATATAGTTCAGGCCTGTCTTGCACTCATGTTGTAGCCCAAGCCGGTCTCGAACTCACAACGCTCTGCCTACTTCAGCCTCCCGAGTGCTGGGATTAAAGGTGTGCGCCACCACGCCCGGTTCCTCTCCCCATTTCTATGGCACACAAACATGAACAGTGATGAGGCTTCGTCAAAACACAGCTGGGTCGCATTCTGGGGATTCCGGCTGGGTCCCAGCAATGAGCATTTCCGACACGTCCAGGAATTGTATTCGTTGCTGGAAGATAATCACACTTTGAAGACACCACTCTACTCAAATCTTCCCTTTTTTATGCCCAAGACAAATTCTACAATATCCACATGCATCTCAGTTTCTTCACTTGCCTGGTCGGCATTCATTTCCCCCTTTGGTCTTTAGTGCTTACTGGAATGCACTGTGTTATACATATATTTTGTTTGACTGTAAACCCCTGGTAAGTGGCGGATGCGACTTACACTTTATTTGAACTGTGTATCTCACAGGGTGACTCATCAAGTGCCTTTATCAGTATTGCTTGAGAAGTTGGTTGAAAAGCATGCTCTTGGGCTGCACCCCTGAAGAGAGGGTTTGAGAAGGGAGTTCCAAGGTCAGACCACCTTGAGGGTTGCTCCTGTGTGCAGTGAGCAGGATGCCACACCCCGGAAACACTGTGCTTGCCAGCAGGCGGCAACATCCTCCCGGAGCAGCGGGGCCTTCCCGGAGCCCCTTCGCCAGCAACCTGGGGAAGCCGAGGGAATGGGGTCTATGAGCCTCTTCACTAACCCTGGCCCGAGTGGAGACCCCTAACCTCTCCTGCCTCCCCCAGCGCTTGTGGAGGAGGCATTTTGGAGGTTCCAGCTCAGCAGCACAGCTGTTCTTCCCAGCCCTGAGTGGACAAGTCTGCCAGAGGAGGTGAAGGTTAGTTGGGTGGGTGCAGGCCGAGCAATGGCAGGCACGTCACCTCTCCCTGAAGGAGTGGGCAGAGATGGTCACCACAGGAGTGCGGAAGTGCAAGAACCACCAAGCTTGACTGTTGGGAACCATCTTTGGTGACAGTGCCAGGCTGTTTGCATCACTTGGACTGAGAGCTACTCTGGCTCTTCTGGAAAGACCTAGTAGGGATGACACTCGGAAAGGACGCATGTAGGGAAGCTGGGGACAGAAAAGCCTCTCCAAGATGGTTTCCTCACCGGTGCTATCTCTGCTCTGCGCCCTTTCTACATGTGACATTTCCTCTGCTAAGGCCCTGGCTACACGTGGCTGGTAACTGGGCCTTGTCCAGCCCCGTGGTGTCAGGCAGACATCCTGCCGGCAGCCTTCTGTGGGCCAAAGTGCAAGCCCTAGGCCCTGGTAAGGGCGAACCCGGAACCCACGCCCTCTCCTGCTGTGGGCATTCTGTTGATCAGAGCCCCAGGGAAGGCCCCACTCAAGTCTGGAGGAATCCACAGCTTGACAGGAGAGTGTGTGGGAGCCGTCTGTCAAAAGTATAATTCACTACATTTATAAATTGAAATTGGCACAGCATAATGATTGACATAGAGAGAATCAGAGGAATGAATTAGGAATCAGTCCAAAGTTTCTAAATTAAGGGATGGGATTATAATGGCTCTACCAACACTGCTTTGTTTAGGATGGGATTAGTTTTAGACATGATAGAAAAGTTGGGTCCATGGCATTAAGGGATCACCTAGATGAAGATATTAAGTAAATAACTTATGTCTGATATTTGAATCTGGGAGCCTGTAGGCTTGGAAACAGGGCATGTGTTGGAAATCTGAGAGTAGACCATAGCATCTGGGGAGAGGGAATAGATCACCAAGACATAAGGGTGTGGGGAGAGAACTCAGACAGCTGTCCTAGAAAGAGTAGCAGAAGCCTGAGGTCTGAGTCAGAGAGAGAACAGGCTGAGCTAAGCACTGAGGCAGGAGGCCCTCCATGAAGGGACTGATGGACAGAGTGGCAGAGAAAAGAAATAAGATTAATGCTCGAACATTCTTTCTGGCTTTTGTGACTGGTTCATTGAACATATGTATGGCTTAGTGGAACTGTGCGAAGATGGTGAGGGGACATGAGCTGAGATATGAAAAAGAGAATAAAACACGATTCTTTGGAAGTTTGGATAAGAAGAAGAAGGAATAAATTAGGCAGCATCCTGAAGAAAAATCTTTATAAAGATCAGAAATAAATAAGCTTATCTATGGGCCATACAGGAGGGCCGGGAGGAAGAGGGTATTGGTGGGGAAAGTCCTGGGTGTGGTTCTGGGGCAGGCAGGGGACTCGAGGTGAGCAGGCAGAGAAGGCTCCGAGGATACTGGGCAAAGGAGCACTGGAGTGGGTTTGGCTATGGGTAAGTATAAGGTGATCGCCTTCAAAGCGTTTTATCTTGTTGACAAAATTACTGTGTAGACAAGTCCATCTCCAGGAGTGAAGAAATTAGGGGTCACTCTGACAACTTGAGGAAACTAGTCAAAGTCTGTAGTATTCAGGTAAGGAAAGGAACAAATCAAGAAAAAGCAAAATGTCTGACTAATGGTGATGATTATCTAGTTGTGTTGGAGACTACATATTTTAATGGTAACATTCTATATGACTTTTTGAAATTCTCCCACTGGGGATGTATGGAAAGAAAAAAAGGTGTGAAGGAAGTACAAATGTTTGTGGATGAGTAGTCCCAGCAGTCACCTATGTAGTCCAGAAAGTATAGTAGAGGAAAAGAGAAATGAACTTGGTTAGATCACCGATGAATACACAAAGTAAATGACTACTAGTTGTCTTTGAACCGGATGACCCAATCATTGAATTGGATAGTTTTTTCTTTGTCTCTTTCTAGTTCTTGTGTGTGGAGTGTTATAGCTACTTTGTGAATCAAATGAAGTCATGCATATGGAGTTTGAGAAAAATATAGCAACATTCACATCATAAAATGAGCAAAGGCCTCTCATAAACCCCTGGTATTTTATACTTCTCAAATTCTAAACTGTTTATCCTTTTTCAAAGTTCTGGTGATCTAATGGATAGTATGATGACTGGAATTAATAATACTGTATTGTACATTTGAAATTTGCTAAGAGAGTAGATCTTTTAATGTTCTCACTATGCCCACATATACACACACAATAGTAACTATGTGAGGTGATGGATTTGTTAATTAACTTGATTGTGGACTCATTTCACAATGTACAATGTGTGAAATCATTGCATTGTACACCTTGAATATATACAATTTTTCTTTGTCAACTGTCCCTCAGTAAAGCTGGAAAAATACTTGTTTATCCTTTAAAAATCAAGTAATGGCAATGTATTCTAATTGTAAATTATTCAAATGACATAGAGAAAGCAAAGATGCAAACTTCTTGTCAATGCCATTCCCACCCTATGGGAAGCACTCTGTGTGCTTGGCTATCTCTAGTCACAAGATGGAAAGTACAGGGCGGAGAGTACAAAGACCAGGCCTTGGAATCAAGTGGTTCTAGAACAAGCTACGTGTGTCAACTGCATAATCAGCCTCAGGCTTCTAAGTGTCCAGGTCCTGACAGGGCAGGTGCTTAAGCCACTGAGCCAAACTCCCAGCCCTGGTTTTTTGAGGCAGGGTTGCACGATGTAGCTCAGGCTGGCCTTGCACTCGCATTGTAGCCCAAGCCGGCCTCGAACTCGCAATGCTCCTCCTACCTCAGCCTCCTGAGTGCTGGGATTAAAGGCGTGCGCCACCACGCCTGGCTTAATGGGGTATTTTTAATTGGGTTGTATTTTCAAATTTAGAACCAGAAAGAGATAAAGAATTGAATTTTAAAGTATACTGAATCAAGACAATTTCCACCCTAAAAAAATATATTCTTTCTAAGCTTTCCATTTCTTCTCATGGGGTTGGTATAAGTACTAAAGGAGATCAAATGGAAGAATACAAATTGAGGAGATGCAGCAGTGTCAGCCCATCCATCCCTGCGGGGGTGGGTGTTTCTGTGAAGGGCCAGTCCAATTTTCCCAGGCTAATTTGTTTAGTTGTTATCTTCAGAAGGAAGAGAATGATGCTACTTACACATGGCAAGAGAGAAGACAATATAAAACAGCAGGGTTGCCTTTACTTAAAGGAGGATCAGTGCCACTCAGGTAAGATCGGTTTCTTTCTCCCAAGAACCTCCTTCTTTTGTTAGGAGACCATTTTTCTATTGCAAAGTTTGCTTTTGCTTTTACTGGGAACAATTGCCTTGTCTATGATCAGAGAAGTGATTTTTTAGTGCCCTAGATACACTCTTCTGCTGCCCATTTTTGTTCAGAATTGTCCTCTGCAATTGCCACATCAGAATGCAAGCAAAAAGCTGTAGATGTCCCTGTGTCATACAAATGGACCTCCTGCCTAGAGGCCCATTCCCAAGCCTATGTCTCAGGAGGAGGTTGAATCTGAAAGCAGCAAAAGACCTTTCCCTTGCAGACCAAGGAGTCACTGCTCACTGTTAAAACCCCCAGATGCAGTGTTTGAAACATAAAACACTATTCGATGTTTTTTCCAAATCAGAAATTTTAGGTTTGGGTCATTTATTCCACTCGGATTCTTCAAGTCACTTGGCCTCTACTCTGTTTGCTCTGCTTTATGACTTACTGTTTCAGTGGGGCTGGTGCCTACAGAAATAGCAACTAAAACATGTAATTTCCTCAAAGCTACAGTCTTTTGGCTCAGGCCTGGTCCTGTGTACAAACCCGAAGCCCTGGTTGTTTGCCAATCTTGCATCAGGAGTTGCCTACCAGTGACAAGGGGGAGAGAGAAAAGAGCAACACTCGAAGCTGACCTTGGCTTTGTTGCTGCCACAAGACTCAGTGGGCTGCTACTTTCAGGGAAATTGATCGAGGGCTTTGTCACATAGGTTTTGAGCTTCTCTAGACTTCAGGTCTTTGCCCCCAGGAAAGAACAGAGCAGACTTTTGGACTTGGGAAGAATGACCGAGAATCTCCCATAGCAAGGCTTAATATTTCTGAAAACCTTTCAGTTATGGATAGTTCTGCAGACACTCTCTCTTGTTCCTCAGTTCAGCCCCCAGATGACTGGGCACAGCTGTCATTGGCCTTACTTCTCAAGATCAGTCAGGCAGTGGTAAGCCCCGGAAATGTGCACCAGGACTGCTGGTCTACCCAATAAGCAGTGTCATCAGCATACCCAGCTGGGGTTTCAGAGGGACATGGCCATGTGCCAAAAGTCACCTACTTTTCCCATTTCTATTTTTATATTTTTATACATGGTAATCTTACATTTTAGTTTCTACTGCTTTGTCAAGTAGAATTTCAACTATTCCAATTTTTATTTCACCAAACAGAATTACTTTTGGTTATAAACAAAGTAATGTTTCTGAGAATACTTAAATGCCCTTAAATTGTTTTATTTTATATTTACTTAGTGTTTACCCTCCCCTGGGCAGTACAATAATCTCTAAGTTGTAATTGTTCAATTAATATTTCTTGGAAGAGTCAAATTATGAAATTTAAAAATTCTGTCTAGTTTTTACAGTGCTTTTACAGAAGCAGTACAGGACTAAATTCACAGAGGCTTAAACATTAATGCTCCTCACTGGCTCACAAAATTTGAAATCCAAAGGCACAAGTGATTCACCCAGCAGCTCAGCACTGTGACAAAGTCCTGGCTCTTTCTGACTGTCCACTCTGCCATCCCCGCATGGCTCTGCCTACAAGGTCTAGGATCTTATTAAGCTGCTTGCTAAGCTCCATGCTTTCCAAGTGCATCTAGGAGAGAGTTGTCCTTATCCCTGTGCAGAAGAACTAGGATGATCCTTCCTGGAAGCCCTAACTCAGGTCTAATGGGCTCTAATTGCACCATAACCAGTACCCATCACAGCAAGTTAAGTGGGCTTATGAAACTGCATTAGACTCCTCACCCAGCATCTAGGGTTAGATTTGGCATCCTGGAGTCACTTGTACTGGATAAGAAGTTGTTAGGACAAATCTTAGAGGGAAAGAGGCATGGCTACTGAGGAGACTTGTAGGGAGTCTTAAAATATTTTTTTGTTTGTTTTTTGAGACAGAGTCTCACTATGCAGTTCAGGCTGGTCTTGAACTCACTTTGTAGCCCAGGCTGGCCTTGAACTTGCCTCAATCCACCTGCCTCAGCCTCCCAAGTGTTGGAATTACATGCATGCACTACCACGCCTGGCTGAGTTTTAAAATATTGCACATCTCAATTGACACACCATTTCATGTTGGCTTTCTGTTTGTTATATATGGAACATTCATTAGTAGTTACTGGACAATGGAGGACTAGTCTCCCAAGAAAAACAATCAATTCTGGAGTTGAACCTGTTTTGTTACATAGTGTTGGGCAAATTGTTTATTCTCCATGACCCTCCATTTCCTAGTTTGCAAAGTGTGAATAATAACGACAATCTCAGAAATGAATTCATATCATTTTGTTAAGTCCTCTGGAAAAGTGTCTGCCTTTAATAAGTTCATGTAACTTGTAAGGTGCTATAGTCCTGCCAAAATCAGAATTAATTTCAGGCCATTATACTTGCTAATCTCCTGTAATAACAAGTCCTGGATGTTTTGCATATAGTGTGTTCAAAAGAACATTCAGTTAACAAATATTTACTGCACACTCAGAATGTGCCTGTCATGGTTTATATTCTTATGGCCCCACCAAGTCTCATGTAATCATGGCATGGATGCAGCTGAGTCTGGCTTCATGATTGGTTTATTGTCTGGTGCTGGGATTGGTGATGTGAGTGTGGAACCTGCCCAGGAGTAGAGCTGACATACAGTATAAAGGCAGGAAGAAGGCGTGTCTACTCTCTGGCCATTTGGTGCCTTGTTGTGCAGTCGCCGTGAATACTGGCCCCACCTGGCCACTTTGTCTTGGAGCCAATGGTGTATGGACTGAAACCCCCAAGAAATAAACCTTTCCTTCTCTAATTTTGGGCCTCAGGTATTCTGTCTCAGCAATGAGAGAAAAGTAACTAAGACAGTGCCAGAACGTTTTCAGGCACTTGAATTGTCACAGTGATACATGATATGTGTGTTCAGGTCACACTTTCCCTTCCTGTAAGCAGGAACCTTTATGCATTGGGCATTTTTGGTGATGGCTTGAAAACACACGTATACACACATACACACATACTTGCACATGCATATCACATTTTTTTTTTTCAGTATTGGGGATTGAATTCAAGGGCACTTTGCCCCTGAGCTACGCACCCAGCCCTTTTTGTTTGTTTATTTATTTTTGTTTTTTATTTTGAAACAATCTCACAAATTTGTCCAAGTGGGACTCAAACTTGCATTCTTCCTACCTCAGCTTTTCAGGATGCTAGGATTACAGGTGTACACCATTGCACCTGGCAGTTTTATAAATTTTAAATTCATAATCACAACCAGCTTAACAGAAAAAAATCAAACTTGGGTTTTATATTGTTATTAAAATTATATCATTCACAACAGGAAATTGATTAGAGAGAGTTTGATATTAAATGTCATTTATTGAGGACGCACTGCACACCAGGCCTTATGTAAGCAACTTCCAGCTCTATCATCATCACCATCATTATCACTATTATTATTACTTTTATTTTTACTGCAGTGCTGGGCATGAGCCTAGAGCATTATGCATACTATGCCAGTGCTCTACCACTGAGCTAAGTCTCAGACTGTAGCTCCCTGCTCCCTTGTTTCTGAAGGTGGACCCTCTGGTGGGAATGACATGGCTTTGCAAGGGTAGTTACTCCAGCAGCGGGTGTGGGTTCTGGTATTGGTTGGGAGTTGACCAGGCACACAGCAGTGAGCTGTGCAGGAGAGCAGGCTGTGGTTAGGATGGGTGCATCTGCACTGGGCATCGAACACTGAGCGCTGGCTTCACCCAAGATGCCTTGGCTCTGACCTGTTCCTTTAGAAGTCAGTTATTTTCTTATCAGGTAATTAACTTTAGGTCCCAACTTCATCTTGTACTTTTATTAGGATCTTTTACATATCAAATTTTGTTTTATTTTAAGGGGTGGTTTGGGGGCTTTGTTTCAGGTCCTGTGGAAAAGATTATATTGCAGTGCATCATTTTGTTAAAGATCTCCTCTCCATTACTTTGGTAAGGTAGATGGTAAAGTTTAAAGGTGTAGGTGGTGTCTGATGGTGCCTGTGAGACACATGATTCCAATCGTGTCTCAACATATCACCTGTGCTGGTTGTGGGTGGAATAGTGCAAAATATCCACAGCACTTCTGCACTCAGGAGATTGGTCCATCTGGGCTTTCAGTGGTGTTCAGGTACAGACAGAAGAGAGTTGTTTAGCTGGTGGATGCTGGGCAGCCGGTGACCTTCAAAATGTATAGCAACTGTGATAGGTGTACCTCATCATAAGAGAAAAATAACTTATAGTTGCTTCTAGTCATTCTTGACAGTAGAATTGAATTTTCTTTGGCAGTCTAACTACTTTTTTTAAACAGAATTTTATTTCAATAAATGATATACTGCACAGCACGCCATCATTCAGAAACCAGCAGAGGGAGAATTAGAGAACAGTATTGCACCCTGGCATATATCCTTCATGCCCTGATATGTATCCTCTTGCTTCTGCTGTGCATCATGGCCACCTGGAATTCACAACTATCACTTACAAACAAAGATCAAAAGTTTGATAACCCCAGGCTGCAATCAAAAGACCTCCTGGCAAATATAATATTAACTCTAGGCTTCTACTTGTAGCGATTTGATCATATGAATACACAATTGCTCTACACATTCCTTTCAATAGTTTTTAGTTTTGCATGTTTCCTAATATGTGATTTGATATGCTTTAACAAAATTCCCTAACAGCTGAAGTACCCTGAGTGCAACACAGCAGGAAATAGGAATGGTGAGAAAAATTCTTACACACCAAAGATGGGAGGAGAACAGATATAAAGTGTATAACAAGAAAGGAGAATAATTACATGAGTATTCATTAAAAATGTAGAGGCTTATTTCTGAGGAATTTCTATTGCTTTCACTAAATGTTTTTAATGGTTTTTAATATCAGTTTATTATCAAGTCAGTCTTCCATTCCAGACAGCAGGATGCAGAACTAGTCTTGGATATATACATCCATTCATTTACTCATTCCATCATCCATCCACCTCCCCATCCATCCATCATTTTCAACTCAGCAAATATGCAGTGCATCTTCCCAGAGGCCACACTTTATGAAGCCATGAAGATGTTGTCATGTGCCTTGTGTCAAATTCCTCTAGCTATCTGTTGTCTCAGTTTTTCCTCATATGTGAAGTTGGATAATTATACTAGGAAGGTGCTGTCTTTCCTCTGTAGTTACCACTGTTCACTATTTGGAAGAATCACACTGTCCAAGAGAGTAACCAGAGTGTTTTGTGCTGGGCCTGGCACATACTAAGGTCTTATACTGGTGGAATCTACCTCAGTGGGACCTGGACATCTTTAGGATAGAGAGCAGGCATTGAGTGAATTGGTGATGGGCTCAAAATTCTGTTTTGACTGTGTGACCTCCAATAAGTTTTCTCTGTTCTTTAGTATCTCTGTGAAAAATAGATCAAATAATATTTACAGAGAATCCCTGTGGGAATTAGACTGTAAAGAGCAAAGGCTTGGTGCAGTGGCTGGTAGATTAGGGACTCAAATCCTAGACCACTTGGGAACAGTGTGGAAGGTGGCTGGCCCTCCATATCCATGGGTTCTGCATCTGAAGATCAACCAGTCTCAGATGGGAAACATTAAAAATAAATTTGTGCTTGTACTGAACATGTGCTCTACATTTTTTCTCATCATTTCTTAAACAATATACTACAATTGTTTACATAGTATTTACATTGTATTAGATGTAAGTCATTTAGAAACGATTTAAAGCACACAGGAGGATGTTTATAGGCTATATACAAATATGACTGCTTCATATAAGGAACTTGAGCATCTGCAGATTTTGGTATCTGTGGGGGTTGTGAAACCAATGCCCTATGGATACTGAGGAGCTACTGAATTCTTTTCGCCTCCAGGTGTCCCGTCCCATCCTACTATTGAGTTTAAAAAGTTATACTGTGAAGTCCTTTCTGTTAGACATTGAAACATGCTGAGAAAAAATAATGAAATGACTTAGGTAGAGAAGAATTCTGAGCAGTTATTAGTTATGAATACTAATTGAATAGGTGTAGTTGTTCTCAGAAGCCAGATAATTAGAGGTGAGAGAAGGGGATTCTGCTGGTATGGGTATCTAAAGGATGCAGTATTAGGGAGACCTTACCCAAATGAGCTAGGGGGCCCTAGGTGTAGGCACTGAGGTCCAAATGGAGGGCAGACTGAGGAGGGGCGGTCTCTCTATGGGTTGTCATCTGGTGCGTGAAAGTTGAGGAGAAGCCTCATGACACGCAATAACCTCCACCATAGTTCTCCATATCAGTGTTCATTCCTCAGAATCTTTAGGCAGCTCTTTTTGTAGGATGATTATCACTAATTGAATTGAACCTAATCTTTATTGATTGAAATCAAATGAACAAAAAATACCTTGAAAAAATTAGCTTAATTAGCACTCCTTAACTATTGACATAATGGAAGAACCAGCATCGTATTCGGCAGAGTGCACTGTATTGTTAGTGACCTGTGCCCAGAGAATTCCCTGGTCAATTCAGTTTGGACTTTCTCTTCTATAAGATCTATATGTAGTAGGGCATTAAAGTTGCTGAGAAATTCTGTAGTCAATACAACTACTTAACTGCATTTAAGCCAGTTTTTCCCAGATTTATTTGATCATAGGGCATGTAACAGTCCCTCAGAAGCTGAGAATCATGGGTCTCTGGATGAGGTCAGCATTGTGGCAACATACTGTGGGTTCTACCATTGGGTATCTGTAGCCTACAGTAGGTACTGACTCATTGAGTTTGCCCAGTGCTTAGAAATATGGACCTACTCATTCAGTCAGTCAATTTGAATTAAAAGTTTATCGTGTGTCAATCACTTTTTAGGCACTGGAAATAGGGAAGTGAATGAAGCAGATACAATGGGTGCTGCTGTGGAGCTTTTGAGCCATTGAGAAAGCAGACAGCAAACCTGCAGATGTCTCATGTTTAAGTGGTGATCCACTGGTGAGAAGAAAGATAAAGCTGCAACCTGCAGTGTGCTCTTTTCTGGTGGGTGCTGGAAGAAGCTTCTGGGCAAAGGTGAAGCTGAGCAGAAGGGAGCGAGCACCCAGGATGCCGAGCGAGCAGTCTAGGTAAAGAGGGCAGGCATTGCAGAGCCCCTGAGTGGAGTCTGCTGACTTGCTCCACGAGTAGCCTGGAGGAACTGATCAGAACTAAAGGAAGGAGGGGAGAGTTCAGAGAGGGGCCTGGAGCAAGATTAATAGACCAACAAATGGGTGAAACCTCCAGTCCATGGCAAGACCTGGGCCTGGATCCTGGAAGCAACATGGAACCCCAGAAGGGTCTTGAACAGAAGAATGTCAGATTGGGTCTTTGCTTTAATAGATCCTGTGGCAGGTGTGCACAGGACGAACTACAGATGGTAAAGCAAGGGGCAGCTAGGAGTCTTCTGCCCTAGCCAGTGAGGGACAAACCACAATGTCTGGGTCCAGCTGGTGGTAGTAAAGATGGTAACAAGGAGTTGAATTTTGTAGACAATTTAAAGGCAGAGCTATGAGAGTTTACCCAGACAGTAGATGAAAAATCAAGTTGGGATCATGAGTGTTACTGTGCATGAAAGTTTGTTGAACAAATATGATGTGAACCAGCAGATTTCCCAAGAGTCTTATGGCTCTCTCAGGCTCTACCACTAGCAAAATGTATGACCTGGAGCAAAGCATGTACCTTCCCCACTGTTTTTCCTCTTCTAGGCAATGAAAGTCAAGATAATTAATCCATGGAATGAGTGGATGCAATGTGAGCCCAGTAACTGCATAGGTGACTCCATATCATATCATCAGGGAAGTCGATGGTATATACCATTACCTAGCTAATAGGACACTAAATGCTGATGAGGATGTGGAGTAACAGAAACTCTTATTCATGCCCAGTGGGAACACAAAATGGTACAATCACTTTGGAAGACAGTTTGTCAGTTTCTTGCAAGGGTAAACATACCCTTTCCATATGCTCCAGCAATTGCACTCCTTGATATTTACCCCAAAATTTGAAAATTTAGGTCCACACCAAAGGCTGTGCAACAATGTCTATAGAAACTTTATTTATTATTGCCAATACTTGGAACCAGGAAGAATGTTCCTTAGGTGGAGAATGGATAACTAAACTGTTACATGCAGGCGATGGAATATTATTTAGCCCTGGAAAGAAAATCTCAAAGCATGGAAAAATACAGATAAAAATTCACACATTACTAAGTGAAGGTAGCCAATTTGAAAAGGTTTTGTGCTCTAAGATTCCAACTATGGTATTCTGGAAAAGGCAAAGCTATGGAGATAAGAAAAAGATTTATAGTTCCCAGGGTTTAAAAGAGAGGGAGAGATGGGCAGAGAGAATACAGTACTAGAAAGGTAGATACATCTCATTCAAAATTTGTCAAACTCATAGAATGTACCATACATAGAGTAAATGTAATGTAAACTATACACACTAGGTTAATACATGTTCATGGGTATAACAAATGTCTCACTCTAGTGAGGGATGTGGATGGTGAGGGATGATGTCCATGCACTGAACAGTGTATTCTCCACTCAGTTTTCCTCTGATCCTAAAACTGTTTCAGAAAACATGGTCTAATCCTTCCCCAAAGTACCATGATTTTAAAAATCATTTTTAGGACTAAACCTGTCTCTGTATACAGGTCAAGTTTTGGCCTAAAAATTTCTCAATACCTAGTGAATTTCAACCTAACTTAATGTATAAACAGATATCAGCATCTTGGCCAATCACAAGTGCCTAACTGTTCAAATCAGGTTCAAATGAGATGGGCCAGAGCTGCAACCAATGGGCTATTTCCACACCTCATTAGTTCTTTTTGCAGCTTCCTTTTTTTTTTTTTTTTTTTTTTTTGACTATAAATACAACCCACCCACGTGGTGAAGTGGGCCATTCTGACCCATTTTTGGTTTGGAATGCTCCCTGAATCTAGAAATACAAGCAAGACCAATGAAATGTAGCAAAACTAGATTCGTTTTCATTTTCTCCTTTTACAGGGGCATATTTAGAAATGGAAAAAATTGTTACTTAAATAATTAGCCGCAATTAATGCATGTCAAATACATATAATTAAAGGCACGGCTCTGGGAAAAGGCAGGGTAGGGGAGTTTGCTCTTTTAAGGTCCGCTTCTTGAACACGAGAGTGAGGAGGCACGGCAGCTGAGAGAACACGGTGCGAAACACTGCAAACACCCAGTGAAACCTGTTGGTCTCTGGGCGAACTGGCAGCACCAGGTGTGCATAATTAATGTTTTGTTCCAGTTCCTAAATGCAGTGCGGATTCTTTGGAAAACCCTTTCTCACTCACGTTGCCGCTGTGGTCACCAGGTGCCCTCGGTCTGAAGTAGTTAACGCCCCCCGCCCCCAGCAGCAGATCACCCTCCTCACAAAACAATGCCAAGCTGTTAGGAAACGGTGGAGACAGAAGCAGATAAACTGAAGGGTCCTTGAGAGGCAGTTTGGAGGTTTTTCATGAATACAGGAAGTGATAGCTTTGATTACAGGATCCCTTCTGCCTGGCATCCTAGCCAGTGGTCAGTCCTTCCCTTCAGGAGAGACCACACAGGCTTGCGGGGCGGGTCCAGAGGAAATGCAGAGCGCGCGGCCACCTCACCGCGCGGACACCCACCCCACTGCGTCCCTTTATGCAGCAACAATATGTGTGCACTGCCAGCAGTCTCATTTGGACAGTGTGGTTTTACAAGTTGGGCAAGCTTTTTAGAGCTGAACTTTACCTAAGTAAATTAAGCCATCTGTCCGGTCCAAAGTTTTCCTTTGTTCCGCAGCGAAGTGGCTTCTTAGGCAAATGACTTAAGTATTCAGCCGTTTCTGAAGAAACAAAAATCTTGCTTTCTTTTTCCCGTTTTATCATCAAGGAAAATAACCACTTTAAAGTGGAAGGGTAAAGAAAAGTCTCCAGAGTTTAAGTTGAGCAGAGCGTGAATTATTATAT